>CM060333.1:439573-444484 GCA_030674155.1 Stramonita haemastoma | reverse complement strand
TTACAACAAAACCAAAAACTACGGTCCTCACCCTGATCAGTGATCCAAGTAAAAGTCTGCTAAAAATCCCCCTGAACAGACTGAAAACAAAAAGTTGGGGGGGGGAGATCAAAAGGAAGGAAAGGGAAGGTTTTAGATTGGGCGAGATAGCAGAGAAAATTTTCAGCTTATGAACTCTGGGAAAAGGGGCCCTGAAAATTTCGGGGAAAGATCTTTAAACCCATACTTGTTGATCTAAGAAGGCCTTCGACGAGTTAGGCTTTTGGCTTTGTGGGAAAACCTGGGTTTTTATCTCAACCAACCTGATCAGGGCCAAAATCCCTCTTGACAAGGGAAACCAGCGCGTCTCTATGAAAACAGCAAAGGAATGATTCCAAACCACAAATGGAGTACGCCAAGGATTTTTGGGCTTCCTTCTCTTCACCCTCTTCAATAATCGTCTTATAGAGATTATTATAGGCTGCCACACACAAACGAAGAGGGAATAGGTCAGCATTGAAGTAAGATAATAGCAAAACTTACGCTTTGCAGACGACATTGACGGCCCCCTAGCTGGACAAGAGGAAGAGTTGGTCAGCCTGGTAAATCACCTTGAGGGAGGCCTCTTCAGCAATGACAGAATGATCAGTACAGAGGAGACCTAGTTGATGGACAAATACCGCCAATAGCATCTCCACTGACATTACCATAATTACATAACGAGAAAATTGAGACCATCCATTGCATTTGAGCTAGAGTACCTGATGAAGGATCAACACCCAAAGTACTCTGCAGGATAGATAGCCCAGACCACAGCTGCAATGACCAAGCTGAGCAATCTGGAATGAGAAGAAAATTGCCGTTGGCTCCATTATCAGATTGATGTGTTCCCTGGTCATGTACATATCTTTATATGCACACGACACGTGGACCATAATAGAATGCGTTGAAATAATGATACATGCAATTGAGATGAGATTTTTTCGCAAACACCTTGGCATATCATGCAGAGATCACATAATCCATGAGGAACATCTGGACTGGTCTACACCGTTCTGTAGGAACAGTTCAAGGAGGAAGACGAAGAAGGAGAAGAGAGAAAACGAAAGGAGACTACATCAGCCTTAAGTGGAAAGACATACTACGTAAAGCTGAGAACAAGGAGGAGTGGAGGAAGCTAGTTGCAAAATCTTCAGTGGTGCTCTAACAGTCGACCAGACCACGGGATAGGTAGAGGTGACAGTGTATACTGGCCCAGACCAAAAGCTATACCTGCTATTGGTATCAGCAAAAGGCCCAGACCTTAAGCCATACCTGTTATTGGTATCAGAAAAAGGTCCAGACCAAAAGCTATACCTGCTATTGGTATCAGAAAAAGGTCCAGACCAAAAGCTATACCTGCTATTGGTATCAGAAAAAGGTCCAGACCAAAAGCTATACCTGCTATTGGTATCAGAAAAAGGACCATGCCAACATTGAAATCCTTTGTGCTTTAAAATAAAATGTTCCTGTTTCCTTCACCCACTACACACTCCAAGCAAAATAAACAGCATCCTCCATTAAAGACAAAATCCTCTGAAGTGAGAGTATGGCTGCATAATTATAAAGTGAAATATTTTATTTCTAAAAACCACAATCACAAACTCCCCTCCCAGTGTGCACTGTCACAGTCATCGCCAGGAGTGAGGAGTGAGACAGAGCGCAGTCTGGGAGACCCCCAGGGTGTATGAGCGGGAGAAACCTCAACAGCAACATGCCCCACCCCAACCCTACCACACATCACCCCACACCCCCTCCCACCCCACCCACCCCAATCCAACCCAACCCTACCACACCTCACCCCACGCCCCCTCCCACCCCACCCCACCCAGCGAAAGCAAGTCTCACCTTGCGAGCGATTTTGAGGTCGGTTCTTCCTTCATACTTGAGACCGTCACTAACTCGCCGGACGCCCACGAAAAGGGTTCGAATGACGTACAGCTTGTGCCGGTCCGTCTCCAGCATGTTTCCCGGGGACACCGTGATTCGGTAATTGCCGCAGATGGTGTCACGCACGGCGTTGTACTTGCAGGGGAACTTGACTTGCTCCAGGGTGTCGCTAAAGGTGATCAGCTTTTTCCCGTTCTTTCCCTCACACACCTTTTTGGAGGCATGGCTTTCGGCTGTCATGTCATAACCAGGAGATCAGACCGTGTACAGAGATGACCAGGGGAGCTACTAGTAGGTGTCTACTTTGTACAGAAAATGGCTCGTCTTCATGTTTGAACATGTGTGAAAAGCATGCTGCACACTGTCATTACCAGGATTGATAATTTTCCGGTCTGAGTGAAGTCTGTGTGATGCTTTGTAAATGATGATAAAAAGCTACTATTTTAGATCACAGTCTTTCTTCACTTATACCATGATTGATAATTTGAAGGGAAAGGTATAACTATTGTGCCATTCATCATCATCACCATCGTCATCATCATCATTAATGTCATCATCACCATCGTCATCATAATCATCATAATCGTCATCATCATCTTCATCTTCGTTGTCATCATCATCATAATTATCCTCATCGTCGACGTCGTTATCATCATCGTCGTCGTCGTCGTCGTCATCGTCATCATCGTCGTCGTCATCATCTTCATCTACTTATAAATTTTTTTGTTTAGATGTTGCCCTTCCTCTTCCTCTTCCTCCTCCTTCTCCTCCTCCTCCTTATCCTTTTTCTTCTTCTTCATCATCATCATCATCATCATCATCATCATCATCATCATCATCATCATCATCATCATCATCATCTTCTTCTTCTTCTGATTCTGCAAGTGCAAATACATTAAAATCTCTGACTAGATTATATAAGCGTGCCATTAAGCTTATTCTATTGAAATCAAGTTCATTAACTTCCTTGGATTATAAATCAGTTGGTATTTTACCATTTAATTTGCAATTGGAATACAACAAAGCTTTGATGATGCATAGGATAGTATATGGTAATGCACCGCCCACTCTGACGAAACGTTTTCAAATAAACATATATAGTCATTCGCACAAATTTACTGTGCCAAAACCAAGAATTGATTTGTTTAAAAGTAGTCTTATTTATAGCGGTGGCACTTACTGGAATAACCTGCCTGCATCCTTAAAAAGCATAACCTCTATGCAAAACTTTAAAAAATCATTGAAACATTTTCTTATGAATGAAAGGCTGCCAGTGATTTGCTGATGATCTTGTCCTTTTTTTTTTTTCTTGTTGGTGAGACAAAATGTCAGTGATGTTTGCCATGACTTCATTCAATCATGTTTTTCATATGTCTCTCTCTTTGCTGTCTGTCATTCGCTGTCTGTCTGTCTGTCTGCCTGTGAAATTTATGTCTTTTGTCCGCCCACCTGTTTATATTCTATCTCTCCTCTGTCTGTCTATCCCTTCTCTGTCTCTACTCTACTCTACTCTACTCTACTCTACTCTACTCTACTCTACTCTACTCTATTTTACTCTATTCTATTCTACTCTACTCTACTCTTCTCTCTAGTCAATCATCTTTTCTTTCTCTATTTTCTAATCTGATTTTGTGATTTTGTACTCTTGTTTTGTAAAAGATAACGATATAAGCGTAGAAAATGTTTCTTGCATTTGGATGATGTCATGGATATATATGTATATATATGTATATATATGTGTATATATATATATATATATATATATATATGTATATATATATATATATATAGTAGTAGTAGTAGTAGTAGTAGTAGTAGTAGTAGTAGTAGTAGTAGTAGTAGTAGTAGTAGTAGTAGTAGTAGTATTGTTGTTGTTGTTGTTGTTGTTATTTTTTCCCCCTTTGTCTTCACTCATATAATGTATATGTGCAGTTTGTTCGCTATTGCTATGCCTTTTTTTAATAACTTATTCAGTTTGTTGGGGGTTTTTTGTTGTTGTTGTTGTTGTTTTTCTCTTTTTTTCTTGGCCCAGAGGGCTGGTTGTAAAAAAGCATGTTTGCTTATGCCATTACCCTCTTTAAATAAAATTTGTTCATTGTTCATTGTTCATTGTTCATTGTTCATTGTTCTTCTTCTTCTTCCTCTTCCTCTTCCTCTTCTTCTTCCTCTTCTTCTTCAGAAAAAGAAAAATACAAAGAGGGACACAAAGAGAAGAAGAGAGACAACGACAGAGACAGAGACATAGACAGTCACAGAGAGAGAAACAGAGAGTGTAAGGCCAACACAAAAAAGAGAGACAGAGACAGACAGTCAGAGAGAGAGAGGCAGAGAGACAGAGAGTAAGGCCAACACAAAAAAGAGAGACAGAGACAGAAGACAGTCACAGAGAGAGGCAGAGAGACAGAGAGTAAGGCCAACACAAAAAAGAGAGACAGAGACAAAGACAGAGACAGTCAGAAAGAGTGAGGCAGAGAGACAGAGAATCTAAGGCCAACACAAAGAAGAGAGACAAAGACAGAGACAGACAGAGACAGTCAGAGAGAGAGGCAGAGAGACAGAGAGTCTAAGGCCAACACAAAGAAGAGAGACAAAGACAGAGACGGTCAGAGATAGAGGCAGAGAGACAGAGAGTCTAAGGCCAACACGAAGAAGAGAGAGTCTAAGGCCAACACGACAGACGTAGAGAGGTGTCTGTCTTGCAGTCCCTTACCACAGAGCAGAACTGCAAGCAAAGTGACAGACACAATCCACTTCATGGTGACCCTTGCTTCTGACCCTTCTTCTTCACTCTGACTGAAATGGAGAAAAATTGGAGAGAAAAATGTCAATTGTGTATGTCTATTTGTCTGCCTCTGTCTGTGTGTCTGTGTGTCTGTTTGTGTGTCTGTGTGTCTGTGTGTCTATCTGTCTGTCTGTCTGTCTGTCTGTCTGTCTGTCTGTCTGTCTGTCTGTCTGTCTGTATGTATGTATGTATGTATGTCTGTCTGTGTACCTCTCTCTCTC
>CM060333.1:418608-426108 GCA_030674155.1 Stramonita haemastoma | reverse complement strand
ACACTACACTACACTACACTACACTACACTACACTACACTACACTACACTACACTACACTACACTACACTACACTACACTACACTACACTACCTTAACCTACCCTTTCCTGCACTACACTACACTACACTACACTACACTACACTACACTACACTACACTACACTACACTACACTACACTACACTACACTACACTACACTACACTACACTATTATGGGATAGCCTAGTGGTCAAATCATTGCACTCGCAATTTGACGACCCGAGTTCGATTCCCATACGAGGGGATTTATCCCTGGAGTCTATAAACCGAGGCCCCGTAACGCACGTACAACATCTTGCGCACTCGTTAAATCCTGTTCCGCTTTTCGTAAGAGTAGGCCATTGTGTGCCGATGGGAACACATGACAATATTTACAAAACTGCATACACACGGGGACTGATGTAAAAAAATAAAAAAAGCACGCGAGTGCTTATTCCATTATCCTCGATATAAAAAGAATAAATGAATAAATACATAAATAAAAAAATAAATAAATACACTACGCTACGCTACGCTACACTACACTGCATTACGCTACATTACATTACATTACACTACACTACACTACACTACACTACGCTACGCTACACTTCACTACACTACACTACACTACGCTACACTACACTACGCTACGCTACGCTACATTACACTACACTACACTACACTACACTACGCTACGCTACGCTACACTACACTACACTACGCTACACTACACTACACTATATGGGATAGCCTAGTGTATGGGATAGCCTAGTGGTCAGATCATTGCACTCGCAATTATCCCCTGGAGCGAGTGCTTATTCCATTATCCTCGATATAAAGAAGAATAAATAAATATATAAATACACTACACTACGCTACGCTACACTACACTACGCAACGCTACACTACATTACACTACACTACACTACACTGCATTGCACTACACTACACTACACTGCACTACGCTACGCTACACTACACTACATTGCATTACGCTACACTACATTACACTACACTACACTACACTACACTACGCTACGCTACACTTCACTACGCTACACTACACTACACTACACTATACTATACTACACTACACTACACTACATTACACTACACTACACTACACTACATTACACTACGCTACACTACACTACACTACACTACACTACACTACACTACACTACACTACACTACACTACACTACACTACACTACACTACACTACGCTACAGAAGGGCCCCCATGACTGTGACCACTACGCTACGCTACGCTACACTACACTACACTACACTACACTACACTACACTACACTACACTACGCTACAGAAGGGCCCCCCCCCCCCCCCCTGACTGTGATCCTGGTGGCCAGTGCAGACGGTAGAATGTCAAACAGCTGAGAGTATGAACCTCCAGCTTCCCTTCCACGTAAACTTCCTCCATTACACCTTCTATCCCTCTTTGTCCCATAATCCTTTACATCCCTCTTACCTCGTTCCCCTCCCCCCCCTCCACTGCCCCCCCCCCCCCCTCTCCCTTCTCTCTCTGTCTCTGTCTCTCTCTTTGTGTCTGTCTGTCTCTCTCCCCCCTCTGTGTCTCTGTGTCTGTTTCTGTGTGTGTGTGTGTGTGTGTGTGTGTGTGTGTGTGTGTGTTGTGTGTGTGTGTGTGTGTGTGTGTGTGTGTGTGGTGTGTGTCTGTCTCTCTGTCTGTCTGTCTGTCTGTCTGTCTGTCTCTCTCTCTCTCTCTCTCTCTCTCTCTCTCTCTCTCTCTCTCTCTCTCTCTCTCTCTCTCTCTCTCTCTCGGATCTCAAGGTAACAACAACACGCATTTTTGTAAGCAGTGTGATAATTACGCATTTTTGCTTAATTAAGAGTGTAATCAGACCTTTTTGACAGTAGCTACCTACACAGTGTGATGACTGACAGTCTGCTGATCACGGTGATATAAGTTGTATGACTGTCAGTAACCATGCCGCTGAGCAGTGAGGGTTTTCGTGTCAGGTGTGGCATTTTCTTAGGTGTTTACCTGAACTTTATGGCTAAGCGTGTCAAGTTTGTACTCAAAATGCGTACAAGACTTGTGACTGCGCGGAACAGAGTCGATGTTTCCCTCTTCGTTTTTGTGGCTGCCTACCTGCTCTGCTGTGGTGACGTGGAATTGAACCCCGGCCCTACAGACGGAAGTCAGCCTGCTCAGGAAGGAGGGGCAGACACCAATACGGAAACGGTAAACAGAACAGGTGTGGATGACGGGAGTAGCTCTTCCTTGTGTCCCTCCTCTCAGACTTCAGCTGACTCTGCTGTCCCTGGTGTGGCAGTGGATGTTAGTGCCCAGATCCTGGAGATGCTGGGGTCTCTGGGAGGGAAGATCCAGTCCATCGAAAGGAACATGTCTACCATGGCGAGCGACATGGCAAACATCAAGAACGACGTGGGACAAGTCAGAAACAAGTGCGAGGAAATAGGACAGAGTGTGTGAAAATCTGGAAAAAGAAAGTCAGCGTCTTACCTCATCACTGACTGAAATCAAAGAAGATGTGGACACTCTCTTCGATGTCCACACAGAAAACAAGACAGACATTCAAAAGTTGTCCTCTAGTTTTGAAAAAAATGAAAAGTCAAATGGAAGTGCTAGAAGACAACTGTGAAAAACTGGAAAGTTTCTCCAGGAGAGACAATTTAAGAATGTTCGGTGTCCCTCAAACAGAGAAATTTGAAAATTACGACACCTGTGCCAGACTGGTAGCTGACACCCTCAACAGAGCAGACGGACAAGGACGCTGGACTCCAGGCGACATAGCAAGAGCGCACAGAGTGGGTGCGAGCAGAGATGGACAACCCAAGCCGCTGATTGTCAAATTCCAGCGATGGAAAGACAAAATGGCTGTCATCACCAACCATGACTTGAGGGAGAGACTAAAAGAGAGTGGCGTGACTGTTGCCAATGACTTGACCAAGAAGCAGGCCAACTTAGTGTCAGAGGCCAGAAAGGAGGGCAAGGTGGCCTACTTCAAGAGGGGCAGGCTTGTGGTGGAGCCCAGACAACCTGACCCAAGGACTTATGCAGAAGTTGCAGCCACTACAAGAAAACCCTTGGATGCCAGATCCTCACCTGGAGCAGGAACGACTAGGACCCCGGAACAGCCAACTGCACTGCGCCCTGAGCAGCCAGAGGTACCGGGACACCGCAACGGGGATTCCCCTTTGGGCTTCTGTGACAGCAGTCATGTCAGCAGTGCACATGATGTGCGCAGCCGGCGGGATGGAGAGAGAGGCGGTGAGGGGGTTTCCCCTCTTCGCTTCAGTGGCAGCAGTCATGTCAGCAGTGCACGTGATGAGCGCAGCCGGCGGGATGGAGAGAGAGGCGGTGAGGGGGTTTCCCCTCTTCGCTTCAGTGGCAGCAGTCATGTCAGCAGTGCACGTGATGAGCGCAGCCGGCGGGATGGAGAGAGAGGCGGTGAGGGGGTTTCCCCTCTTCGCGTCAGTGGCAGCAGTGCACGTGCACCACGCAGCCAGCGGGGTGGAGGGGGAGGAGGTAACGGGGATTCCCCTTGTGGTCGCGGGCAGGACAACCACGGCCACAGAGCACGTGATGCACGTGAGCAGAACGAGGAAGGCGGAAATGGTGAAGGGGGTTCCCCTCTTCACTTGAACCAGGACAATCAGAGCGACACGGGACGCACTGCGCGTGCGCAACGTGGCGGAAGAGGGAATTCCGCACGTGGCAGACAGACCAGTATGGGTCTACACCACTTCTGGTCCCCTCGGCCTTCCCCTCCTGTCAACAAGGGCCCAGCCAACAATGCGCGACCCAGACGGTCAACTCGCAACGCACCGTAGGACAGGCCGGACCATCTTGGGACTCTGAACTTCCTTCTTTACAATGTTGAAAATTTGTATAATAAAATAAACGATTTTGCGTTCATTGATTATGTTTCTTCTTTTGATGTTGTTTGTTTAACAGAAACTTTCATTGATGATGTATTTGATTATAGTGGTATTTTTCGTGATTTTGTCAAACTTGCTGCTCCTGCTAAAAGACTGTCTCGTTTAGGTAGAAACTCTGGAGGCGTTCTATTGCTAGTAAGAAAATCTTTGTCAGCTTTTATCTCAGAAATCAACATTAATTGTCAAAATACTGTAGCTGTAAAGATTAAGAAGTCTTTGTTTAACTGTGACAAGGATGTGCTGATGGTGGCATGTTATGTCGTACCAGAAAATGGCCCATTGTATGACACAATGGCGATTAAGGATGGTGTAGTGAATTTAGAAGAAAGCCTCCTGCAAGTTCTTCAGAATGATAACATGCATTTACTGATCCTTGGTGATCTGAATGCAAGAACTGGGAGTGCACAGCCTAGCCAGGAAGATGTAGTTAGTTATACAACTACCTTTGAGGATGATAATGATGATAACGAAGATTCTTTTGGTAATGATATTTTAAGGCGAAACTCAAAAGATAGTACTGTAAATAGCTTTGGCCAATCCTTGTTAAACTTGTGTTTTATGTTTGATTGTGTTATATTGAATGGTTGTTGCGAGAGTGTTTCTAATGGAGATTTCACATATGTTTCACCACATGGATGCAGTGTTATTGATTATGTTATTCTGTCAAAAGATATGTTTTCTCCTAACTGTTGTGATATGAATGTTAGTGATCATATTGATTCATGGCACTTGCCTGTTGAATTCGTGTGGAAAAAAACAGAGGTAGACACCAGTCCACAGAATGTAGTCAATGCAGGCACTGAGGAGCGTTTTATCTGGTATGAAGACTGTCTACACACGTATGTAGATGAACAAAAGTCAGCAGACTTCAAGCAAAAGTTAGAGCAGGCAGTCATATCTATTAATACTGATATTAACACCTCCTTGAATATATTCATGGAAACACTGTACAGTGCAGCTGCTTGCATGGTAAGAACAACAGGGAATAGGAAAAGAACAAACGACTGGTATGATGAAGAATGTAAGCGAAAGAAAAGAACAGTGAGAGGATTATTAAGAAAATTTAAAAGAACAAAAAGAATGTGTGAAGAAAAAAGGATAGCATATGTAACAGAAAGAAAACAATACAAACTTTTGTTAAAAAAGAAGAGAAATGACTTTGATGAAGCAAGATTAGTGAAACTTAAGGAATCGATTCATGATGCAAAACTGTTTTGGAAAACTATTCGGTCGGTAAACAGAAAAAAATCAATTTATAATAACATTAGTATTAATCAGTGGTATGACCATTTTTTTGCACTATTTAATGAAGAAGAAGAACCACAGCTAGAAGAAAATGGCGAAATTGAAGAGGATGACTTGTCAGATGTTTCCATGGCAACATGTAATGAGCCAATTTCTAGACAAGAAGTTATAGCCAGCATTGGTAAACTCAAGTCTGGAAAGAGTGCTGGTCCTGACAAGATTGTCAGTGAAATGTTGAAACATGCTGGTAATGATGTTATTGATTTTCTTGTTTCCTACTTTAATAAACTCTTTGATTTTGGCCTTTTCCCCGTGGAATGGTCAAGATCAATAATAGTGCCTATCTTTAAAAAAGGAGATGTAGACCAGCCAGGCAATTATCGGGGAATAGCGTTGACTAGTATAGTTAGCAAAGTCTACACTGGTATTTTAACCAAAAGGCTTTCTACATGGGCTAGGGAAGAGGAAAAGATAACTGAACAACAAGCAGGCTTCAGAGCAGGTTACAGTACAGTCGACCACATTTTCACACTTTTCGCCATTGTTCAAAAAATTTTGCTACGAAATGCTAAACCTTATGTTGCCTTTGTTGATTTTAGAAAGGCATTTGACTCTGTAAACAGAAACAATTTGTGGAGAGTTTTGAAAAAATATGGTGTAAATGGCAAAATGTATAAAGCTGTACGAAGTGTCTATAATTCTGTATTGGCATGTGTGCGTGATAAGAATTATTATTCAGACTATTTTGATTGTCCAAAAGGAGTTAGACAGGGTTGCCTGCTCAGTCCTCTATTGTTTTCTTTATTCATAAACGAATTGGCTCTTGAAATGTCCAAAACTGGAAAACATGGCATCCAACTGATATCTGATACTGTTGAAATATTTTTATTGTTGTTTGCTGATGACATTATTTTATTATCTGATACTGCTGTTGGTCTCCAAAATCAATTGAACTGTCTTAAGAGAGAAGCTGATAGATTGTGTTTGGTTGTTAATCTTGAAAAGACAAATGTAATGGTTTTCAGAAAGGGAGGGTACTTAGGCTCTCGGGAAAGGTGGGTGTATGGGAATGAGCAAATTAAGGTCACTAATTCTTATAAATATTTAGGAATGGGTTTCACAACAAAATTAAGCATTAGTAGTGCTCTGGTAGATGTTTGTAGCAAAGGAAAAAGAGGGGTTATGGAAATACTGAAATCCATGAAAAAATTAAATACAGCAGATCTAGAATTGTTTTGGAAGATGTTTGACACACAAATAGAACCAATATTAACGTATGCATCTGAGGTTTGGGGATTGTGTGAGGAAGGTAAGCTAATTGAAAAAGTTCACACATTCGCTATAAAGAGATTTCTATCTGTGCCCTTGCATGCATCCAATAATTTAGTCTATGGGGAAAGCGGAAGATATCCGTTATACGTAAGAACATGTGTTAAAAGCATTAAATATTGGTTAAAATTGGCTAAACTACCAGCCTCTAGAATATGTAGGCAGGCCTATGAAATGCTGGTCTTACAACATGAAACTGGTCGACACAATTGGGTGTCTAATGTACAGAAAACTTTATGTGAGAATGGATTTGGTATTGTGTGGCTGAGTCAAGGTGTAGGATGTGAATATAGTTTTATAAATGAATTTAAAGATAGACTTATTTCATGTTATAAACAGAATTGGCATTCGGAAATAGTGAATAATGACAAATACAGGTGGTACAGCTCGTTTAAGAGCGTATTCCAAACAGAGAATTATTTGTCTTTTCTAACCAACAAATGGTGCAAGATCAGCCTAACTAGATTTCGGCTGAGAGTTAGTGGCCTTAAAAACTGTAAGCAATGGTTTTCAAGTGAAGATAACTCTAATGATAGTATGTGCCCTTCATGCCAAAATGCCACAGAAGATGAAGCTCACTTTCTCTTCAACTGTGTGGCGTACTCTGAAAAACGCAGAAACTGTGAAACACTAAATGTCCTTACAGGCACCACTGATATTAATTCTGTTACTAATATGCTTTCTGACAGCAACGAAGTGAGAATAAAAAGCTTAGCTAAATTTATCGGCGAAGCAATGAATATCAGAAAAAAGATAATGGAACAGAATCTTTAGTTCCCGGATGGTCCATCATAGATCCTATGCGTGCGTGCGTGCGTGCATACGTGCGAGAGAGAGAGAGAGAGAGGAGAGAGAGAGAGAGAGAGAGAGAGAGAGAGAGAGAGAGAGAGAGAGAGAGAGAGAGAGAGAGAGAGAGAGAGAGAGAGAGAGAGAGAGAGAAGATGTGAGTGGAAAAGGAACT
>CM060333.1:406108-408608 GCA_030674155.1 Stramonita haemastoma | reverse complement strand
AAGAAGGAAAATCCAACTCCTGTTGTTGCTCTCGTTATTGCTGATGCTGTTGTGATAATGATGATGATGATGATGATGATGATGATGGTGATGGTGATGGTGATGATGATGATCTTTTTTTTAATGTATTTTATTGTTTATGCATTGTATTTCTTTCCTTCTTTCTTTCTTTCTTTCTCTCAGTTTTCTTTCTTTGTTCGTTTGTTTGTTTGTTTGTTTGTATGGTTCACAGACACAAGAGAGACGGGAGGTAGAAGAAGAAAAGAAATAAGACACAAAGGAAGAAAAGAATGATTTGATTGATTGAGGAATGAATGAAGGAATGAAGAAATAGATCAATAAATAACCCAAAGGTAAACATTATGATACTTAGAATACACAAACATAACATGGGAACTAAATGCCAGAATAGATTAAAAACAACAACAACAACAACAAACCCAAACAAGTACCTAATCAAGTCATACACGAATGAATAAGCATTGATAGTTTTTGTGCATAAATTTATCCAAAATAGGTGTCAATGCATGGGTAAATCGATAAACGGATAATTAGATATTGACTATCAACTATCTAGATTTCGAATCTTTTTCTTCTTTGTAGAACGCTCTGGCAACACTCACGATCACTGTTGTTGTCTGTCATGATTATGAACAAAAATGTTGGCTGCCGTTAAGCGCCTGACAAGTCAAGCCCGGCACAATCCCACTTCGTTTCATTTCGAATCTAATTTCTACTTTCGGTTTTGAATCACATCCACTAAATTAGTTAACTCACATTATACTGATATGAAGTGAGGGGAAAACAACAACAACAACAACAGCAGCAATGACAACAACATCAACAACAACAGCAACAGCAACAACGGCAGCAGCAGTGACAACAGCAACAACATAAAAACAACAAGAACAGCAGCTACATGAACAGAAGTGGAAAAGAAAAAGACAACACCGAACAGAATTTTATATAATCATTTTATCGATCATTACGAGCTACACACACACACACACACACACACACACACACCACACACACACACACACACACACACACACACACACACACACACACACACACACACACACACACCACACACACACACACAACTTAATCTCTTACCCTCAATAAAGATCATTTTGACTTGACTTGACTTGACACACACACGCGCGCGCGCGCGCGCGGGACGGGTAGCCTAGTCCAAAGATACTTTGGCCTAGTGGTCAGAACATTGCGCTGGCAAGTTGACGACCCGCGTTAGATTCCCGTTCTAGGGGATTTTCCCCCTGGAGTGCTGACTCCACTCTCCCCAAAAGTCCTCCAGGTGAGAATAAAAACCGAGGCCCGTGTGCGAACGCACGCATAATATCTTGCGCACACGTTAAAATCCTGTTCCGCTTTTCGTAAGAGTAGGCCATCATGTGCTGGAGGGAAGAGATGACAAGATTTACAAAACTGCATACACACGAGGACTGGATGTAAAAAAGCACATGAATACTTATTCCATTATCCTCGAAATAAAAGAACAAATAAATAAATACAGAAATACTCACACACACACACACACACACACACACACACACACACACACACACACACACATACACACACACACACACACACACACACACACACACACACACACACACACACACACACACACACACACACACAACACACTCTCTCTCTCTCTCTCTCTCTCTCTCTCACCCTCTCTCTCTCTCTCTCACACACACACACCGCGCGCGCGCGCGCGCATGCACGGACGCACGCACGCGCGCACGCGCGCGCGCGCCAGCCTGCATTTCCCCCCCTCTCGTTATGAATTATTGTTCATTTTCGCGAAAAGTGCCCAGGGGCAAATTGAAGCGGGGTATGCCTTCTTTTTGATCGGTACTCTCTGTCTGGGCTTCTTGCATAGCTTGTCGCACTGACCAGACAGGTTGGGTCAAGGTGAAGGTCGAACGCTGCTGTATGGTTAACTGTGGGGGTTGAAAGTCACATTTTTTTTGTTTTAGCAGTTGGAATTTGTAGACAGTTCGTTTTGTTTTTGTTTCGAGAGCTTTTTCTTGTTGTGGTTGTTGTTGTGTTGGTGATGGTGGTGTCGTGTTATTGGTGGTAGTGTCCTGTTGTTGTTGTTGTTGTTGGTGGTGGTGGTGGTGTGGTGGCGGTGGTGGTGGTGGTGTCCTGTTGTTGTTGTGTTGTTGCTGCTGCTGCTGCTGCTGCTGTTTCTTCTTCCTTTCTTTAAATGTCTCCTGTTCTTCCCACCATCATTTCATCTTCCTCCTCCTCCTCCTCTTCTTCATCATCTTCTTCTTCTTCTTCTTCTGCATCTTCTTCTTTTTCTTTACAATTCTTCTTCTTTGAAATTCTTCTTCTTTGCAATTCTCCGCAATTCTTCGCAATTCTTCTTCTTTGCAAGTCTTCTTCTTCTTCTTCTTTCTTCTTCTTCTTCTTCTTCTTCTTCTCTTCTTCTTCTTCTTCTTCTTCTTCTTCTTCTTCT
>CM060333.1:398608-401108 GCA_030674155.1 Stramonita haemastoma | reverse complement strand
TGTTTTCAGTGTCACAGTATGTAAATGAAGGACATAATTTGCAATAGCAGTAGTGTTTTCAGTGTCACAGTATGTAAATGAAGGACATAATTTGCAGTTAAAGTTAAAGTCTGTCCCGAGCCATAAGGCTCATCAGGCCGGTGCTTATCCCGGTTTCTGTGGCGTTAAGCGACTGAGAGTCATAGACTCCCCCCTGGATAGGACGCCAGTCTATCGCAGGATTAACCCCCCAACACAAGGTTGGTACCCCTTTTACACCTGGGTGGGGTGAGAAAATAGCCGTAAAGTGCCTTTTCCAAGGGCACAACGCCATAGCGGAATAGCTGGGTTCGAACCCGCAACCTTTAGATTACGAGTACAACGCCCTAACCACTAGGCCACAGCGGCGGCTATAATTTGCAGTAGCAGTAGTGTTTTCAGTGTCACAGTATGTAAATGTAGGACATAATTTGCAGTAGCAGTAGTGTTTTCAGTGTCACAGTATGTAAATGAAGGACATAATTTGCAGTAGCAGTAGTGTTTTCAGTGTCACAGTATGTAAATGAAGGACATAATTTGCAGTAGCAGTAGTGTTTTCAGTGTCACAGTATGTAAATGTAGGACATAATTTGCAGTAGCAGTAGTGTTTTCAGTGTCACAGTATGTAAATATAGGACATATTTGCAGTAGTTTTCAGTGTCACAGTATGTAAATGTAGGACATATTTGCAGTAGTGTTTTCAGTGTCACAGTATGTAAATGCAGGATATATTTGCAGTAGTGCTTTCAGTGTCACAGTATGTAAATGCAGGACATATTTGCAGTAGTGTTTTCAGTGTCACAGTATGTAAATGCAGGACATATTTGCAGTAGTGTTTTCAGTGTCACAGTATGTAAATGAAGGACATATTTGCAGTAGTGTTTTCAGTGTCACCAGAGGGAAGAAGGAAGAGAGGCCGCCCAAAGACAACCTGGTGAAGAATGGTGGAGGTGGAGCGGAATGCTGCTGGATGGAGCTCTTGGAGCGCAGCACGCAGCGCAGCTACAGATCGCAACCAGTGGAGAAATGAGGTCTAGGCCTTATGTGCCTTCTGGCACGGAGAGAATTAAGGTTAAGGTTAAGGTTTTCAGTGTCACAGAATGTAAATTTATAGGACATAATTACAGTAGCTGTAGTGTTTTCAGTGTCACAGTATGTAAATAAAGGACATATTTTCAGTAGCAGTAGTGTTTTCAGTGTCACAGTATGAACAAGTAAGATACATTCACAGTATTGAAAGTACCATCACTGCCTGTCACTGAACAAAAATGTAGGACATATACACCATATTGATAGTGCTATGACTGTCACAGTATGGAAATGTGAGACATCTTTACAATATGATAGTGCTGTCACTGTCCCAGTACGGGAATGTAGGGCACCTTTACAGTATTGATAGTATAGTGGAATAAAAACAAGCTGACTCACCACACGAAGATCCAGACCTACAGAGCCTACATCGTGAGCACCCTCCTGTATGGGCAGCCAGTCCTGGACTCTGCCCGCCTGACAGGAGCCAGCCAAAGCTCAATGCTTTACACTTGCATTGCCTCCAACGCATCCTGATCATCACCTGGCAGGACAAGGTCCCAAACAACACTGTCCTGGAAAGAGCTGGATGCACCAGCATGTACACACTGCTGAAACAGGGACAAATGGTCTGGCTTGGCCATGTCGTACCTATGCATGAACAAGGACACATCCCTAAAGACTTCCTTTATAAAGAACATGCACAGAGAAAATGCCCCACAGGCAGACCACAGCTGCGGTTCAAAGACGTGTGCAAGAGCGACTTAAAAACCCTGAACATCGACCAGAACAACCGGGAAGCAACAGTCCTCGAACGGTTGGCCTGGGGACTGACTGTGCAGAAAGGTCTCTCCAAGTTCGAAGAAACACTTGCTCAGCAGCACGAGGCAAAGAGACTGAGAAGGAAGGCTGCAGACCAGGCAGACAGACCAGCGTCAGACTTCATCTGTGCCCTCTGCCATAGGGACTGTCATTCTCCTGTCGGACTGGCCAGCCACAGCTAACGCTGAACCAGAAGAAACACCAACACCATAATCTTCCGAAACTGAAGGATGTCTATTTTTAAAAAAAATATCTTATTCTTCCTTTTATATCGAGGATAATGGAACACGCACTCATATGCTTTTTTTTTTAACATCCAATCCCCGTGTATACGTGGTTTTGTCAATCTTGTCATCCATTCTTACCGGCACACAATGGCCTAATCTAACGAAAAGCGGAACAGGATTTAACGTGTGTGCAAAATGTTCTGCGTGCTTTTGCACACTGGGCCTCAGTTTCTAGCCTCATCCAAAAGACTTTTAAGGGAGAGTGGAGTCAGCACTGATGGTAACTCCAGGAGCAAAATCCCCTCCAACGGGAATAGAACCGGGGTCGTCAAATTGCCAGTGCAATGTTCTGACTAAAAGGCTATCCCGTCCAGCCCCCCCCCTCCCCCCCTCGTGACGGTAGT
>CM060333.1:386108-393608 GCA_030674155.1 Stramonita haemastoma | reverse complement strand
TCTCTCTCTCTCTCTCTGTCTCTATGTTTGTATTTTGTATTGGTTTGCTCTCTTCTCTGCTGTCTCCTCTCAATTTTAATCTAGTTGAATTTTAAATTATAATCAATGTATCTGTCTTGACATTAATGTTTAGGTCAGTTAGGGACTATGTGCTTGTTTAATGCATATGTATCCCTTTTGTTTAAATGAGTATCAATGTAGCTAGTGGGGATTATGCGTTTGTTGAAAGCATACCTATCCTCTTTTTTTCAAATCATTGGTTGAACTTTTGTTGTTGGTGATTGTGGTTTGTTTATCTTTTGTTTTATTTTGTTGCTGTTGTTTCTTTTGTTGTTGTTGTTGTTGTTTTTTGGGGGGAGGTTGTTTTGGTTTTGGATTTTTTACGTTGTTTTTTCTTTCTTTCTTTTCTTACAATTTTTTTTTTGGGGGGGGCTACCTGTTGTTTTTTTTGTTTTATGGGGGGAGGGTATTTTGTTTTTGTTTATTTGTTTGTTTTATGGGGGAGGGTGTCTTGTTTTTGTTTGTTTTATGGGGGGAGGGTGTTTTTGTTTTTGTTTGTTTGTTTTATGGGGGAAGGGTGTCTTGTTTTTGTTTGTTTTATGGGGGGAGGGTGTCTTGTTTTTGTTTGTTTTATGGGGGGAGGGTGTTTTGTTTTTGTTTGTTTGTTTTATGGGGGAAGGGTGTCTTGTTTTTGTTTGTTTTATGGGGGGAGGGTGTCTTGTTTTTGTTTGTTTGTTTTATGGGGGAAGGGTGTCTGTTTTTGTTTGTTTTATGGGGGGAGGGTGTCTTGTTTTTGTTTGTTTTATGGGGGGAGGGTGTCTTGTTTTTGTTTGTTTTATGGGGGGAGGGTGTCTTGTTTTTGTTTGTTTTATGGGGGGAGGGTGTCTTGTTTTTGTTTGTTTGTTTTATGGGGGAAGGGTGTCTGTTTTTGTTTGTTTTATGGGGGGAGGGTGTCTTGTTTTTGTTTGTTTTATGGGGGGAGGGTGTCTTGTTTTTGTTTATTTGTTTGTTTTATGGGGGGAGGGTGTCTTGTTTTTGTTTATTTGTTTTATGGGGGGAGGGTGTCTTGTTTTTTTTTATTTATTTGTTTTATGGGGGGAGGGTGTCTTGTTTTTGTTATATTTGTTTGTTTTATGGGGGGAGGGTGTCTTGTTTTTGTTTATTTGTTTTATGGTGGGAGGGTGTCTTGTTTTTGTTAATTTGTTTGTTTTATGGAGGGAGGGTGTCTTGTTTTTGTTTGTTTGTTTTATGGGGGGGGGTGTCTTGTTTTTGTTTGTTTGTTTTATGGGGGAAGGGTGTCTTGTTTTTGTTTGTTTTATGGGGGGAGGGTGTCTTGTTTTTGTTTGTTTGTTTTATGGGGGGAGGGTGTTTTGTTTTTGTTTGTTTGTTTGTTTTATGGGGGGGTGTTTTGTTTTTGTTTGTTATTTGTTTGTTTTATGGGGGGAGGGTGTCTTGTTTTTGTTTGTTTGTTTTATGGGGGGAGGGCGTTTTTGTTTTTGTTTGTTTGTTTGTTTTATGGGGGGAGGTGTTTTTCTTTTTGGTTTTTTGTTTGTTTGTTTTTGGGGGGGCTACTATTCCCTAATCAGGACAAGGGCGGATGCAAAAAAGTATGTGAATGCTTACGCTGTTACTTTTGGAAGGACGGTGGCAGGATGGTTAAGACGTTCGCCTGCCAATATGTAAACCGTGAGTTTCTGGGTTCGTACCCAGCCTCGCCCTTTCTTACCAGTTTGACGAAAAAATCGAACTGAATGGCAAAGTTATTCGGATGAGACTCAAAACCGAGGCCCCGTCTGCGAATGCACGCAGAACATCTTGCGCACACGTTAAAACCCCGTTCCGCCTTTCGGAAGAGCAGACCATCGTGTGCCGGTAGGAACGGATGACAAAATTATAACAAACCAGCATGCACACAGGTGTCGTGTTTAGACACCATCCCTGAGGAAAAATCGGGGAGTTAGAGTCCCAGAGCGGCTCGGGGCTGTAGGTATATAGCAACGTGCTGGTGGCTCCTGCGACGGTACTGGAACCATTCGTATCGGTCATTGACTTTCCAATGGATCATTCCAGTGCCGTGGAGAGGGGGGTTCTGCTGCATGGTTAACAGCTTGCCCTCCATGCATACATACCCAGGCTTTGAGCTCTAAAGACTAGAGCGCAACTCCATAGTCTTCCGAGACTGATGGGTGCCTACTACTACCTTTGGAAAATAAAGATTATTCATTTACTCACTCACTCATTCATTCATTCAGTAATTCATTCATTCATCCATTCATCCGTTCATTCATTCATTCATTCATTCATTCACTCATTCATTCTTTCTCTCTCTCTGTTTATGTGTTTGTGAATTCAACCTGAAGAAGCTTTGTGGTAGAAACGAAAATTTGCTGAAAATAAAGAGATGAAGCAGAACACAGTCGTGTTTTTATTACTATTTTACCTCAACTGTGTGCTTGGAGGGAGGGGTGCCCAGCAGGATTGTGGGTTTTTATCAAGTCAGATATATGTATATAAACATATATACATATATACAGAAGAGAGAGAGAGAGAGAGAGAGAGAGAGAGAGAGAGAGAGAGAGAGAGAGAGAGAGAGAGAGAGAGAGAGAGAGAGAGAAAAAAAAACTTTGAAAACTTTGAAAACTTTCTTTATTCAAAGAGGGTAATAGAATAAGCAAACATTGCTTTTTTACATCCAGCCCTCGGAAAAGACTCCGCCCCCCCACCTTCCCCCCCCCAACACACCCAAAACAAAAGATAAACAAGCAAACAAAACCCCACCAATATACATGAAAAGGTGCAAATGTACACAATATGAAAATAGATAATGAAAATGCTTTCGAATGAACAAGCAAATACTAAATACAAAGGGTACAGAAAAATCAATTTCAAGATTCATGAGAGAGAGAGAAGAGAGAGAGAGAGAGAGAGAGAGAGAGAGAGAGAGAGAGAGAGAGAGAGAGAGAGAGAGAGAGAGGAGAAGGAGAGAGAGAGAAGAGAGAGAAATGAACGAATGAACGAATGAATGAATGAGTATTTAAAGAGGGTAATGGCATAAGAAAACGTGCCTTTTTATAACACCCTTCTGGGTGAAAAAGGAAGAAAATAAAAGAAAGGCATAGCAATGACAAACAAACTGCACATATACATTGTATGAGTGAAGAAAAAAGAAAAAAAAATCCATAACATCATCCAAATACAAGAAACATTTTCTACGCTTATGCTTTATCTTTTACAAAATGAGAGAACAAAATCACAAAATCAGATTAGAAAATAAGAAATATGATTGACTAGAGAGTAGAGTAGAGTAGAGTAGAGTAGAGTAGAGTAGAGTAGAGTAGAGTAGAGTAGAGTAGAGTAGAGTAGAGTAGAGCAGAGCAGAGCAGAGCAGAGCAGAGCAGAGTAGAGTAGAGACTGACAGAGAAGGGATAGACAGGCAGATGAGAGATAGAATACAGACAGACGGACAGACTAAAGACACTCAGTTTCACAGGCAGGCAGACAGACAGACAGACAGACAGACAGACAGACAGACAGACAGACAGACAGACAGAGAATGACAGACAGCTGATAAAAAGACATATGTAAAACATGATTAAATGAAGTCATGGCAAACCATGACTGACATTTTGTCCGATTAACAAGAAAACAATATGCTTTTTTTATATAAGACAAGATCAACAGCCAGTCTCTGTCAGCCTTTCATTCATAAGAAAATGTTTCAATGATTTTTTAAAGTTTAGCATAGAAGTTACACTTTTTAAGGATGCTGGCAGGTTATTCCAGTAAGTGCCACCGCTATATACAAGACTACTTTTAAACAGATCTATTCTTGGTTTTGGCACAGAGAGAGGAGAGAGAGAGAGAGAGAGAGAGAGAGAGAGAGAGAGAGAGAGAGAGAGAGGAGAGAGAGAGAGAGAGAGAGAGAGAGAGAGAGAGAGAGAGAGAGAGAAGATATACACACAGACAAGCAGGCCATCGCGTGCAGGTAGGAGCGGATGACAAAATTATATTAAAAAAAAAAACAGCATGAACACAGGTGTCGTGTTTAGACATCATCCCTGAGGAAAAATCGGGGAGTTCGAGTCCCAGGGCGGCTCGGGGCTGTAGGTATATGGCAACGTGCTGGTGGCTCCTGCGACGGTACTGGAACCATTCGTTTCGGTCATTGACTTTCCAATGGATCATTCCAGTAGCGTGGAGAGGGGGAGGGGGGTAGGTCTGCTGCATGGGTAACAGTTTGCCCTCCACTATAACTTACCCAGGCTTAGCGCTGTAAAGAATAGAGCGCAAACCCAATAGTCTTCCGAGACTGATGGGTGCCTTCTTCTACTACTACTACAAGCACATACACATATACACACAAGCATGCGTGCACACACGCAATCACGCACACACACACACACGGAAAGAAACGCACGCACACACCCATACACATACACATACGGAATAGCCTCGTGGTCAGAATGATGCGCACGTGATCTGCAGACCCAGGTTCGGTTCTTGTTTAAGAAATTTTACCTCTGGAATGAACATCATCGCTGATTCCACTCCTCCCAAAAGTTCTTCGGATGGGACTATAAACCGAGGTCCCGTGTGCGAACGTACGCAGAACATTTTGCGCACACATTAAAACCCGTTCAGCTTATCGGAAGAGTAGGCCATGGTGTGCCGGTGGGAATGGATGAAGCAATTTACAAAACAGCATACACACGGGGACTGGATAAAAAAACAACACACGAGTGCTTATTCCATTATCGCCGAAGAAAAAGAATAAAGGCAAATGAAAGTAAAAGTCCACACAACACACACGCACACATGCACGCACGCACCCCCCCACCCCCACACACAGGGGGACGGGTTAGACTAGTGGTCAGAACATTCCGCTCGCAATTTGACCACCCGGATTTGATTCCCGTTCGAGGGGATTTTTCCTTTGGATTTAACATCAGTGCCGACTCCACTCCCCCCCCCCCCCCAAATCTTTCGGATGAGTCTATAAATCGAGGCCCCGTGTGCGAACACACAGAGAACATCTTGCGCACACAATAAATCCTGTTCCGCTTTTTGTATGGGTAGGCCATTGTGTGCCGGTGAGAACAGATGACAAGATTTATTAAACTGTGTACACACGGGGACTGGATGAAAAAACAACGTGAATGTTTATTCCAGTATCCTTGATATGAAAAAGAAAAAAATATAAAGATCTATATAAAAGAATATAAACACACACAACACACACACACACACACACACACACACACACACACACACACACACACACACCACACACACACACACACACACACACACACACACACACACACACACACACACACACACACACACACACACACACACATACACAAAATACTTTTCGTAAGAGTAGGCCATTGAGTGCCAGTGGGAATAGATGACAAGATTTGCAAAACTGCATACACACGGGGACTGGATCTAAGAAAGCCACGAGTGCTTTTCCCATCATCTTCAATAAAAAAACAACAATAAATATAAAAAAGTAAACACACACGTACAGTCTTTATATCCATTTTGTAACTACAGTACACACATGCAGAGGTTCTTTAAAGCTGGTGTGTCTGATATTCATTTGTGCAGACGAACTTTTACATCGAAGATGACTTATCATCCTCTTCGTCACCTCCGCAGCGTCTGTGTGACGTCTGTGCTGATGACAGGGAGGCCACTCACTCCTGTCTTCAGTGTCAGCAGAGGTATTGTCTCCCTTGTCGTCAAAACCATGACGCCTTTACACTGAGTCGTGGACACACAGTTGTTTCGTTAACAGAGGAGGGGGAGGAGGGGTGTGGCAAAGGAAGTGTGCTGCCGCAGAAACCCACAGCACACCCCTGTCCCAGACATCCTGACCAGCCCCTGCTGCTTCACTGCACCACCTGCAAGGTCAGCCTGTGTCTGCAGTGCAAGCTGACCCTGCATGAAGGTCACCCCACCCAGGACCTGGCAGACGCCTCAAGCAAGGTCAAGGACAAACTGAGGGACAGGCTGACCAGTCTGACCCAGGAACTGCGAGACATTGACCACACCGTGGCCGCCTGTAAAGAGCGCTGCTCCAAGCTCCAGGAGCAGCAGCGAGCAGCAGAAGAAGGTTTCCGTGCACGTGCTGACACGCTGCATCAGTGGGTGACCCAGTCCCTGGAAGAAGCCGTCAGCAGTCTTCAGTCCTGCAGTGAGCAGCGGGTCAGACCCTGGCAGCAGCATGCACAACAGCTGGGCAACAGGAAACTGGCGCTGCAGGCACAGCAAGGCCACATCCTGCGGCTGCTGAAAGAGGGACAGGAGGCTGACCTGCTGTCCTTGGAAGCTCAGCTATCTTCAGCGCCTGAGGAAGACGTGAGCACCACACAGCTGAAGACACAACTCACCAAGGACTTGCCCACACTCCCTGTGGACTACAACCCCACTGCCGTCAATCCAGTGCAGCTCCGTGCTTTTCTTGGCGTGTTGGGACCACTGCAGCAGACGTCAGCTGGTGAAGGATCGGTTACTCCCCTTGGGCCCACTGGTGTGCAGGGGCTGGGGTCAGCTGCTGCTTCAGGGAAAGGGTCTGATGGGATGGACAGAGGACACCGTCTGCCTTCAGCCCCCAGTGTGCTGAACAAGGTCATCAAGCAGCCTCCCACACAGTTCTTCTATTCCAAAAATCCTGAGTCATCTGTCAGGGCCATGTGTCCTATCAGTCAGAAGAGGCTGTGGGTGGAGTATAGACCTTCAATAACCAGTTCATACTATCAGAAGCTTTTCGATGCTGAAGGTCAGGTGCTGACCACAGTGGAAAACCAAAGTTACTACAGTGGACTGGTCACCATTACTGATGACATCATACTGGCTTGGTCATACAACAACAGCTCTGTGGAACTGGTCACTGCAGATGGCAGTGTGAGTACCTGTGACGTAGGCAGCCCTGTTCACCACATTCTGTCTTCTGCCAAGAATGATATTCACTACATGAACAAACAGAATGAAAATAGCCTGTATGGTGTCAGCTTTGTCAGTCACTGTCAGTCTGTGAACACTGCAGTGCACTCTTCAGATTCCCCTTCAGCGTTTCCTGTGACACCAGCCTTGAAAGAGCAGCTGACGCCTTCAGTCACAGAGGTGGTGTTTGATCAAACACCAGAAGGTTATCTGCCACGACATGCCTCTGCAGAGGGACGTTACTTTGTCTTCTTTGTTAAAGACCAAGTGCGGGTGTACAGCAGAGCTGGGTCACGACGTTCAGCCTTCACCTGCTCTTACCAAACAAAGAGATGGGCAAGAGATGCCCGTTTCTGTCTGATTGATGGACAGGAGATGCTGCTGGTCACTGTCCCTGATGACAACAAAGTCCACGTCATTGATCATACAGATGGAGGGCGCTTTGTGCGCTATTTGGACACTGGGCCCCTGAACCTGGATAAAACCCCAGTGTCTGGCCACTGACTATGACAAACATGTGTGGATTGGGTGTGGAGGAGGGAAGGTGGT
>CM060333.1:376108-378608 GCA_030674155.1 Stramonita haemastoma | reverse complement strand
CTCGAAAAAAAAGTAGGAGAATGTAACAAAAAGGCAGAAAATAGACAAAAAGGAAGAGGTGACAGGAAGAAAAGCAGCAAGGCAGAAACAAAGAGAGGGATCGAAAAACGGGAATTCCTAGCACAGATTTTCCAGAAGGTGAAACGACTGTTACCACCACAACCCGTACTGTCTTTTAAAGGACCAACAAATCCTCTGAAGTCGAAGTATAGCTGCCTATATAGCAACACACTTTGAAAACAGCCATACACACAACTTCTCACCAGTGTGTACTCACAGTCTTGCAGTGATTCCCAGATGTGAGAAGGAGTTAGACAGTGCATGTTCTGGGAGACCCTGACGTGTTAAGCTGGGGAACGCCTGACATCCACTGTCACACTCAGTCAGTCAGTCCCACAAT
Organism: Stramonita haemastoma; assembly: GCA_030674155.1. NCBI lineage: Eukaryota > Metazoa > Mollusca > Gastropoda > Neogastropoda > Muricidae > Stramonita > Stramonita haemastoma. Next base: position 378,208 of record CM060333.1, on the reverse strand, counting down.
TCGTCTGTCATTCAGTTCAGCGCAAAAAAACAAACCAAAACAAAAGAACAAACAGAGAAAGCAAATGATGCAGAAGTCAGGCCTACACAGTGATGGGGTTCAACCACCACAGAATACGTAGCGTGTGTGTGGTAGCCTGGCCTAGTGGTCATAGCATCAACTGGCCCTCAGTGGAGACTGGAACCTGAGCCATTGGGTATACTTATATCGTCAGATGACATGACTGGTCAACAGTCTGACCACTGAACTGAACAGTGTCCCCCTATCTTGTACTGAGAGAGAGAGAGAGAGAGAGAGAGAGAGAGAGAGAGAGAGAGAGAGAGAGAGAGAGAGAGAGAGAGAGAGAGAGAGAGAGAGAGAGAGAGGTACACAGACATACATACATACATACAGACAGATAGACACACAGACACACAGACACACAAACAGACACACAGACAGAGGCAGACAAATAGACATACAGAATTGACATTTTTCTCTCCAATTTTTCTCCATTTCAGTCAAAGTGAAGAAGAAGGGTCAGAAGCAAGGGTCACCATGAAGTGGATTGTGTCTGTCACTTTGCTTGCAGTTCTGCTCTGTGGTAAGGGACTGCAAGACAGACACCTCTCTACGTCTGTCGTGTTGGCCTTAGACTCTCTGTCTCTCTGCCTGTCTCTCTGCCTGTCTCTATCTGTCTCTGTCTTTGTCTCTCTCTTCTTCGTGTTGGCCTTAGACTCTCTGTCTCTCTGCCTCTATCTCTGACCGTCTCTGTCTTTGTCTCTCTTCTTTGTGTTGGCCTTAGACTCTCTGTCTCTCTGCCTCTCTCTCTGACTGTTCTGTCTGTCTCTGTCTTTGTCTCTCTTCTTATGTTGGCCTTAGACTCTCTGTCTCTCTGCCTCCTCTCTCTGACTGTCTCTGACTTGTCTTGTCTCTCTTTTTTGGTTGGCCTTACTCTCTTCTCTCTGCCTCTCTCTCTGACTGTGTCTGCTCTTTTTGTGTTGGCCTTACTCTCTGTCTCTCTGCCTCTCTCTCTGACTGTCTCATGTCTTGTCTCTCTTTTTGTGTGTTGGCCTTAGACTCTCTTATCTCTCCTGTGACTGTCTGATGTCTATGTCTCTGTCGTTGTCTCTCTTCTTCTCTTTGTGCCCTCTTGTATTTTTCTTTTCTGAAGAGAAGAAGAAGAAGAGAAAAAAGGAAGAAGAAGAAGAAGAAGAAGAGAAGAAGAAGAAGAAGAGAGAGAAGAGAGAAGCACTTAACAAAAAAATTATAACAAGATAAGATGATGACGACGACGATGATAGAGAGAGACACGATCGACGACAAGATGATGATGATGAACGACGATGACGATGAGATAATGATGATGATGACGACAACGAAGATGAAGATGAATGATGACGATTATGATGATTATTATGATGACGAATGGTGATGATGACATGATAATGATGATGGATGACGATGGTGATTGATGAATGAATGGCACAATATTATACCTTTCCCTTCAAATCTATCAATCATGGTATAAGTGAAGAAGACTGTGATCTAAAATAGTAGCTTTTTATCATCATTTACAAAGCATCACACAGACTTCACTCAGACCGGAAAACTATCAATCCTGGTAATGACATTGTGCAGCATTCTTTTCACACATGTTCAAACATGAAGACGAGCCATTTTCTTTACAAAGTAGACACCTACTAGTAGCTCCCCTGTTCATCTCTGTACACGGCTGATCCCTGGTTATGACATGCAGCCAAAAGCCATCCCTCCAAAAAGGTGTGTGAGGGAAGAACGGGAAAAAGCTGATCCCTTTAGCGACACCCTGAGCAAATCAAGTTCCCCTGCAAGTACAACGCCGGCGTGACACCATCTGCGGCAATTACCAACACGGTGTCCCCGGGAAAATGCTGGAGACGGACCCACAAGCTTTTCGTCATTCGAACCTTTTCGTGGGGTCCGGCGAGTTAGGGGTCTCAAGTATGAAAGGGAAAACCGACCTCAAAATCGCTCGCAAGGTGAGACTTTCTTTTGCTGGGGGGGGTGGGGGGGGTAGGGGGTTGGGGTGAGGTGTGGTAGGGTTGGGTTGGATTGGGGGTGGGTGGGTGGGGGGGGGGG
>CM060333.1:362241-376008 GCA_030674155.1 Stramonita haemastoma | reverse complement strand
CGATTCATCTATCTAACTAGACAAGAAAATGAACGTATTTGCGTTGGAAGTAGAAAATTTTCAATGATAAATGTTAAGTGAGTCAGAAATAAAAAGCTGGCGGGGAGAAGAGAAAGGAAATAATGCAGTTAGAGAGAAGAGTGACCCAGAAAATAAAGTACTACACAGCACATTCCTGCAAGTGTGGTGACCTGTGCTAACGCACACCACTGTGGAGAAATTTGACCTGGGGGGAGGGGTGGGAGGTCGGCAGCATAAACGCCAGAAAATGTGATGCCTTTTGACTATTTTTTAGTTATTACCACACTTTTTATTTGAAACTCAAGGGACAGATTTGCTGATGACGAAAATAACAAGAATGAAAAGAAAATAGGTCTCCAGTCTGCCAAGGTGCCACAGGTGACAGCGATAGGTACACCCCCGACACATCCACATTTGGGCTTTTTGTGATGTGATGTGTCCCTGTGCCATCACTATGACTACTTTAAAGGCTATTAAGATTAAAATTTTGTAGAATTACAGAAGTTCTGTGTGGTTTCATATTTGTCACAACCTGTGTGGTGACACTGGTGACAATGTGAAACTTATGTACAATAATACACTTTTGTGCACTTAAAAAACATGTGGTAGGGCTAGAGATCTGAAATACAGTATACATGTCAGATATTGATTGAATATGCCTGGTTTTCAAAAGACGAAAAAACAGTTAAACAAAAAGTATGTCTCATCAAGACATATAAAACAACAGGTGTTATGAGGACATTGTGTGACACATCCTTGAAGTACAATTGCACACAAACACGTTAGCTAGGCATCCGTTCTTTATTCAACACTTACATGTATGAATTTTTGTCTATTCCATACATATTTGCTGGTTTATTGTATACAATATACTTTAACCTGTGATTGGTGACAAATAAGGTGACAATGACACGACATTTTGTGACCAGACATGTAAACTTGCGTTAAAATGCAAGTACAAAGATATATCTAGCTTGTGACAAAATTTCAGCTTGATAGCTTGTCATGCACACACACAATTGTCTCAGAAGTAAACTATGTCAGTTTGGGGTTGAAAACTTTCAAAGAATTCAAAATCTACAGGCAGTTTAGCTCTGTAGAATTCAACAACAAGAGGGTTAAATGGTTCGGGCATGTCACAAAATCAAAAGGACTTGCAAAAACAACACTGCAAGGCACTGTCCAAGGAGGAAGAAAAAGAGGCAGACCTAGGAAGAGATGGGAGGACAACATCAGCAAATGGACAGGCCTAGAACTCGAGAAAACCATGAGAAAGGCAGAACAGAGAGAGGAATGGAGGAAACTGTCAAGTCTTCAGGGGTGCCCCCACGGTCGCCAGACTGAGGGACAGATAGAAAGATAGATAGATTAGATATAGATAGATAGATAGATAGATAGATAGATAGATAGATAGATAGATAGATAGATAGATAGATAGATAGATAGATAGACCTATATATTTGTTTTATATTGCAATATTTCTGTGGTGCGATTGAGACAATACAATACAATCTGTGGTATGGAAATATGGCAAGTTGTTTTGGTATGTAACAGGAAATGTTCATGTTTTATTTTAAATATTTTATTTAAATCATTTCACTTTGAGGATAATGGAATAAACCATGTTTGGCTTTTTTTTTTTTACAACCAGTTTCTGTGTGCATGTGTTTTTTGTCAATTTTGTTGTCCATTTATACCAGGACACGATAGTCTACACTTCTGAAAGGTGGAACTACATTTTAACATTTGTGCAAGATGTTCTACATGCATTTGTACACGGGACCTCAGTTTATAGTCTCATAGGAAAGACTTTTTGATAATGGTAACAATAATAATCATTGTAATCATCGTCATCCTCATCATCATCAACATCATCATCATCATCATCATCATCATCATCATCATCATCATCATCATCATCATCATCATCATCTTAATAACATCAATAATATGGAATTTCACACAGCGGGTTTGAATCCCGTTTGGGCCCAAAACTTTTCCCCCCCGCCATTAGACCATGAGTGGTGGTCTGAGCGCTAATCTTTCGGATGAGATGATAAACAGAGGTCCTGTGTGTTACACATCATCATTTAGCGCACGTAAAAGAACCCACAGCAACAAGAGGGGCAAAATTCTGTAGAAAAAAGTCACTCTGATAGGGAAACATATACAGTTGCATGCAGGAAAAAGAAAAAAATATGGGTAGGCGCTGCACTTGTGGCAACGCACTCTCCCTAGTCATGCTGACCAGTGAATAATTTGTCGTATTGATGAATTATGTTGAGTTTATTTTGTTGTGTCAATAAGTCCATGTGACTTTTATGGCAATAAATAATTTCTGATTCTGATTCTGATTCTCCCCGGGAGAGCAGCCCGCATATCACACAGAGAAATCTGCTGTGACATAACGTGGTATAAAATATTAAAAGAATAAAAAAACAGCACTGAGTCTTGTTTAATCAAACAAACCAAAGGGCCTGCATACAAGTCCTTCCTGCACATCCATCCATCCCTCCATCTCTCCATCCCTCCCTCCTTCCCTCTCTCCCTCCCTACCATACAGGTGCCATGTCTCTCCTGGATGGCGGCGGGGTCATCAGAGGGCACCTCCAGCAGGTGGATGGTCTCCTGGATGCCCTCCAGCTCGCGCTTCACGTGACTCAGCTTCGGCTCAAACTCGGGCGGTCTTTGGAACTTGCGAAACTTGACTGCCACTTCTGCGTAGTGTTTCTGCCAGGCACATACAGAGACCGAGTTTACGACAATCTGTGTAAAATTTCTGCTGTATGCAGTTACTGGGTTAATGACGGAGGGAAATAGTTGGGGGGGGGGGGGGGGGGGGGGTGTTTTGGGGTCAGTAGATTGTAAACAGTATTAAGTTGGTAGGTCAAATAAATTGTATACAGTATTTAGTTGGCAGGTCAAATAAATTGCAAACAGATGAGACACACAAACACATACATACTTACACCTCCTGAAAACAGAAACACAAGCACACACGAGATGCACCCACAAACATACACGGAGACAATTATACTGTCACACAGGCTACAAACACACATACAAAACACACATTTCACATACACACACACATACATACACAGATAGACACACAGACAGACAGAGACACAGACACACACACACTTCCCACACAGAGACACATGCACAGACAGACTTACAGACAGATACACACACTCGCAGGATGATATACTCAAGTTTTCGAGTTTTAGGTATCGGTTTTCCCAGTTTTATACATATTACTTTTTTAAAACCCAATGTAACATGCTTCCTCTTTACATGATAATTTACGGTACTTTTATCATAAACATTCTTCATTGCTACCAATTACTTGAACTGGGAAAACAAAAATGACAATCCAGCAGATGTAAGTGTACAAGAGTGAATGCACTAAATAACTGTTGATAATTGTAAATACTTGGAGCTTTGGGAGGTTCAAGAAAAAGAAATCATTATTATCATTATCATTACTATCATCATTAACATCATCATCCGTCTTCATACTACTGTGTCATCATCATTATCAGTTGTAGCAGTAGTAGTAACAGGAGTCGAAGAAGTAATAATAATAATAATAAATGGAATTTATATAGCGCTATATCTTGCAAAACAAATCAAAGCGCTTGCATTCAACCAATTCTTGCGCATGCAGCCAACAACAATTTAGATTTTTAACGAAGCCAATGTGTACACACACACACACACACACACACACACACACACACACACACACACACACACACAAGGTTAAACACTTTGGCAGGGTGGTGGATATTTCGGCTGTTGAGAGCAGGGGCAGAAGATGAAACAGGATAGGAAAGTCTTAGCTTTGAAATAAGTGTGTCTTGAGGCTGGATTTAAATGTGTCATAGGTAGGCTTTTTACGAAGGGACAGAGGGAGATCATTCCAGATCACTGGACCAGAAACAGAGAAAGAGCGACGGCCAACAGTGGATTGATTGAATAAGTAGTAGTAGTAGTAGTAGTAGTAGTTGTAGTTGTAGTTGTAGTAGTAGTAGTAGTAGTAGTAGTATCAGTGCTAGTAGCAGAAGTAGTAGCAGAAGTACAAGTAGTAGAAGAAGTAAAAGCAGCAGTAGTAGTAGTAGTAGCAGCAGAAGTAGTAGCAGTAGCAATAGAAGTAGTAGTAGCAGCAGAAGTAGTAGCAGCAGCAGTAGTAGTAGCAGTAGCAATAGAAGTAGTAATAATACTATTAGTACTTATAGTAGTACTAGTAGTAATAGTAGTAGCAGCAGTAGAAATAATAGTAACAGTAGTAGTAGTAGTAATAGTAGTACTAGCACTAGTAGTAGCAGTACCATCACAGCAGAACTACCTTCAAAAGCTGTGTCTGCTGCTCCAGTCGTGCAGAAGCCTCCATCTTTCCCTGCTGGCGATACTGAGTTACCTGCTCTTCCAACTCCTTCAGCAGCGCCTCCTGTTGGTGGAACTCCTCTTTCAGGTTCTGCACACAAAAATGAGCCACAAGAAATGAACCCATGCACACAAAACGCACACACACACAAAATGAACCAACACACACAAAATGAACCCCCCCACGGGGGACAGGATAGACTAATGGTCAGAACATTGCGCTGGCAATTTGACCACCCGAGTTTGATTCCCGATTACAAAACTGCATACACATGGGGACTGGATTTTTTTTTTTAAAGCACACAAATGTTTATTCCATTATCCTCAAAATGAAAAGAATAAAGAATAAAAAAGAATAAGGAATAAAAGAATTTTAAAAAGAGTAAAGAGTTTGCGTATGTGACCATTTTTGCCCCCTGCCACGATTTGATTAGATTGTGATCCTCTCACCCACCTCATACTCTTTAGGGAAAAAGAATTTTTTAAAAGTTTGCGCATGCGACCGTTTTTTGCCCCCTGCCACCCACGATTTGATTTGATTTGATTTGATTTGATTTGATTTGATTTGATTTGATTTGATTTGATTTGATCGTGATCCTCTCACCCACCTCATACTCCTTGGGGAAAAAAGAGTAAAAAGAATATAAAAAAAGAGTTTGCGTAAGCGACCATTTTTTCCCCTTGCCACCCACGATTTGATCTGATTTGATTTGATTTGATTTGATTTGATTTTATTTGATTTGATCGTGATCCTCTCACCCACCTCATACTCTTTGGGGACGTCCCCAGCCAGCAGGTCTGCGTCCAAGCGTGACTGAAGATGGTCCCCCATCTCGCTCATTCCACTGGGACATCTCCAACATCTGACGCTCGATCGTCTGCGCTTGCTGAATCGACAGCTCCAGGCGTGAAATCTTTGACTTGGCCTGTCAGCCCCCCCAAAAAAAAATAGAGGGAAAAAGCAAGAAAGAAATGTGTTGAATATTTCAGTTGAATCAGTTTCTTGCAAATGTATAATAATAATAATAATAATGATAATAATAATAATAATAATAATAATGATGATAATAATAATAATGATGATAATAATAATAATGCATGGAATTTATACAGCGCTATATCTTGTAAAAAACAAATCAAAGCGCTTGCATTCAACCCACACAACCAACCAACAACCAACAATTCATACTTTTAGCAAATTTCAATGTACACACACGCGTGCGCACACACACGCGTTACGGATGTTATGCATAGCTAGCTCACGGGGGTTCTTTTTTGGTTTTGTAGATTATCATCTCAATCTTATTATCTATTGGAGTTGGTTCTCTCTCTCTCTCTCTCTCTCTCTCTCTCTCTCTCTCTATCTCACACATACACACACCCACACACACTCCCACACACCCACCCCCTCCCCCCCACACACAACAACCCACAACACACCCACACACACACTAAACACACACCCTCACCCCCCCCTCACCCCCCCCCCCCCCCCCCCCCCCCCCCCCCCCCCCCCCCCCCCACCACACACACACCCACACACCTCAGCATGCAGGGTGTCCCACTTGTGGGCCAAGTCGTCCAGGTCTTGCTGTACCAGCTGAGGCATGATGGAGTTGGCCACCAGTTCTCCCCCCACCCCCTCCACCCTCTGCCTCCTCTCCTCCCCACCCTGCACCAGCGTCTCCATCTCCTGACAACACACACACACACACATGCATGCGCATGAACGTGTACAGACATGCACGCATACAAACATGCATGTACACACACACACCACGCATATACACATGCACGCACACGCATGAATGCATGCACGTGTACAGACATGCACGCACATGTGCACGCATACAAACATGCATGCACACACACACCACACATACACGCACACACACACACGCACAGACATGCACGCACACGTGCACGCATACAAACATGCATGCACACACACACATCCATGCACCCACACACACTTCTAGTAAGAAACTCCCCAACAAAAATCACAAAAATTGCACAAATACATGGAATGCAAATTCACACCATTTTCTCCATCTGACTCACATTCAGCTCTTCAGACATGTCCTCACAAACTCACACCATTCTGACTCACGTTCAGTTCTCTAGAAATGTCCTCACAAACTCACACCATTCTGACTCACGTTCAGTTCTTCAGAAATGTCCTCACAAACTCACACCATTTTCTCCACCTGACTCACATTCAGTTCTTCAGAAATGTCCTCACAAACTCACACCATTTTCTCCACCTGACTCACGTTCAGTTCTTCAGAAATGTCCTCACAAACTCACAACCATTTTCTCCACCTGACTCGCGTTCAGTTCTTCAGAAATGTTCTCTCAAACTCACACCGGGATAGCCTAGTGGTCAGATCATTGCGCTCACAATTTGATGACCCGGGTTCGATTCCCGGTCAAGGGGATTTTTCTCCTGGAGTTAACATCAGTGTTCACTCCACTCTCACCAACAGTCCTTAGGATGAGACTATAAACCGAGGCCCCGTGTGCAAACGCCCGCAGAACATCTTACGCACATGTTTAATCCTGTTCCACTTTTTGTAAGAGTAAGCCATTGTGTGCCGGTGGGAACAGATGACAAGATTTACATTTACACGGGGATTGGATGTAAAAAAAAAAGCACAGGAGCGCTTATTCTATTAACCTTGATACAAAAGAATAAATAAATAAAAATAATAAATAAATAAAAAGAATAAATAAATAAAAAAGAATAAATAAATAACACCGTTTTCTCCACCTGACTCACGTTCAGTTCTTCAGAAATGTCCTCACAAACTCACACCATTCTGACTCACGTTCAGTTCTTCAGAAATGTCCTCACAAACTCACACCATTCTGACTCACGTTCAGCTCTTCAGAAATGTCCTCACAAACTCACACCATTCTGACTCACGTTCAGCTCTTCAGAAATGTCCTCACAAACTCACACCATTTTCTTCAGACATGTCCTCACAAACTCACACCATTCTGACTCACGTTCAGCTCTTCAGAAATGTCCTCACAAACTCACACCATTTTCTTCAGACATGTCCTCACAAACTCACACCATTCTGACTCACGTTCAGTTCTTCAGAAATGTCCTCACAAACTCACACCATTTTCTCCACCTGACTCACGTTCAGTTCTTCAGAAATGTCCTCACAAACTCACACCATTTTCTCCACCTGACTCGCGTTCAGTTCTTCAGAAATGTTCTCTCAAACTCACACCGGGATAGCCTAGTGGTCAGATCATTGCGCTCACAATTTGATGACCCGGGTTCGATTCCCGGTCAAGGGGATTTTTTCTCCTGGAGTTAACATCAGTGTTCACTCCACTCTCACCAACAGTCCTTAGGATGAGACTATAAACCGAGGCCCCGTGTGCGAACGCCCGCAGAACATCTTACGCACATGTTTAATCCTGTTCCACTTTTTGTAAGAGTAGGCCATTGTGTGCCAGTGGGAACAGATGACAAGATTTACATTTACACGGGGACTGGATGTAATAAAAAGCACAGGAGCGCTTATTCTATTAACCTCGATATAGAAGAATAAATAAATAAAAAGAATAAATAAATAACACCGTTTTCTCCACCTGACTCACGTTCAGCTCTTCAGAAATGTCCTCGGCATCAGAGCTGGCTATGGAGGAGCGACGGACTTTGTGCTCCAGAGTCAGCAGGTAGCGTCTCTCCTGCTCCACCAGGTCTGCAATGGAGCCACATCAATAGTCACCATCACCCTCTTCTGCTTCTCCTTCTTCTTTCTTGAATGCTCAGATACCAACACATTGCTGTTTGTCATATAAGCGAAAATGTGGTTAAGCGCCTGACAAGTCAGGCCCAGTGTATCCAACTTTGGCACGGGGGAGAATATCGTTATATTAAAAATCTTTCTGGAAAAAAAGGCAGGAGAGTGGACCAAGAAGGCAGAAAAGGAGGTGACAGGAAGAACAAGAACAAGGCAGAAACGAAGTTAGGGGTAGAAAAGAGGGAATTCCTAGCGCAGAATTTCCAGAAGGTGGGGATGTTATTTATACTGACAGGCCCCCGGCATCCCCAAGGGGGACTATACTATCCGGTCCTATCCCTTTATCATGAAGGATCCTCTTGCCTCCCTCTGCAGGAGTCATACAGTGGTCAGTCCTGCAGTGGATAGATCCCCTCCCCCTGCAGCATTCCTGACAAAGAGACTGCTGACTGCCTGGCAAAGAAGGGCAAGAGCAGGGGGAGAGGGCTGTCAGGTTTTCTGAAGCCAAGACCATCATCAAAGCCAAGTGGTATGACAAGTGGATACAGCAACATCCACACTACAACAGGTCAGACCCCCTCTATGCTGACACAAAGGGAACAGGTCTGTATAGTCAGACTCCGGACAGGCCTCAATCGCCTGTTCATATCCTAAAGTCTTGTAGACAGTGGGGGGCACCACTGAAGATTTGGCACGTGTACACACACACACACACACACACACACACAGACATACACACGCACACACACCACCCACACACACCACCCACACACACACCATCCACACACACCACACCACCCACATCACAAACACACCACACCAACCCCCCCCCCCCCCCCCCCCCTCCCCCACAAAAAACCTTATTAAAACAACTGACACTCTTCATCAACGTCCTGTACCCCTAGACGTTCAGTCACCTTTGAATTCCTTCCACTGGAGCTCGGAGGTGTCGTACAGGGTAGTGTACCTGTCCACGCGCTGACACACGTCCCCCCACAGCGACGTCATCATCATCAGCGCTCGGGCCAGCTCCTGCAGCGACCCTGACGGGGCCCCACTCAGCATGCTGGTCACCTCTTGGTTGACCTTGTTCACCTCCGCCTCCCGCTCCCCCACCTCCTTCTTCAGGCTCTGCAACCGCCAGGGAAGAGGAACCGTGCAGTTTATGACTGAGTATATCTTTTATTTATTTATTTATTTATTCTTTTATATCGAGGATAATGGGATAAGCACTCCAGTGCTTTTTTTCATCCAGGCCCCGTGTGTATGCAGCTGTGTAAATATTGTCATCTGTTCCCAGTGCAGCAGCATCAATATCTTCAACAGTACAGTCTATTCCTACACCAGCTGAAATGTCAAATAGGTAAAGGTAAAAAAAAAGAGGTAAAGGTGTCCCATAACCTAGGTGGTCAAAGGGGAGCGAGGCATCAGAGACCTCAGCTTCTCTAGGGGCCAGCATACTGAGGGCGGCGCCCATCTCCTCTCCCTTGCTGCTTTACCTTCCCTGACCCTGAAGAGGGCAGGTACCCATTTACAGCTGGGTGGACTGGGGGACTGTACTGAAGCCAAGGTGCGCAAACGGTCACCCATCCAATTGGTAACCACGCTCAATGCTGCTTAACTTTGACTTGGGGAAAGCGAGCGCACTGACCACTAAGCTATCCCATTCCCATGTAAAATATTTTTTATTAAATCAAATTTGGCTTTCAAAGACCGAGACCTTCATACAGCTTCATTGTGTTTCTTATTTTTAAGGAAAAGGTCCCTTTGTTATCTTGTCGGTCATATACAATATTTATGATAGAGTCATGTTCATAAATTCTTACCTTAATAGTCAGCAAAAATGATCACACGTGAAAAATCTCACAATTTGGTAAACTTCATAACAATAATAACAATAATAAACACAGCCCACATTCTAAACGAAAAAAATATATTAAAAAATCAAACGCACCCTAAACTTTTTGCTCTTGACTTGCAGGTCGTTGGGGCCGTCGACGGAGTAATCTTTATTGGCCAGGTCCTGCTTCAAGGTCAACAGCCACTGGGTCAAGGTCTCCAGCTGGTGGTGGGTGTGCTGGCTGTTGCTGAGGTGGCCGTGCAGACGCTCGTCCTGCTGCCGGGACAGGGTCACCACCTGCTCCCAGCGCTGGTTCAGGGACGCCACTTCGGCCTTCATCTGGGCCTGAAAGATAAAGATAATGGCTGGTTCAGGGACGCCACTTCTGCCTTCATCTGGGCCTGAAAGATAAAGATAATGGCTGGTTCAGGGACGCCACTTCTGCCTTCATCTGGGCCTGAAAGATAAAGATAATGGCTGGTTCAGGGACGCCACTTCTGCCTTCATCTGGGCCTGAAAGATAAAGATAATGGCTGGTTCAGGGACGCCACTTCTGCCTTCATCTGGGCCTGAAAGATAAAGATAATGGCTGGTTCAGGGACGCCACTTCTGCCTTCATCTGGGCCTGAAAGATAAAGATAATGACTGGGCCTGAAAGATAAAGATAATGGCTGGTTCAGCGACATCACTTCTGCCTTCATCTGGGCCTGAAAGATAAAATAATGGCTGGGCCTGAAAGATAAAGATAATGGCTGGGCCTGAAAGATAAAGATAATGGCTGGTTCAGGGATGCCACTTCTGCCTTCATCTGGGCCTGAAAGATAAAGATAATGACTGGGCCTGAAAGATAAAGATAATGGCTGGTTCAGGGACACCACTTCTGCCTTCATCTGGGCCTGAAAGATAAAGATAATGACTGGGCCTGAAAGATAAAGACAATGGCTGGTTCAGGGACACCACTTCTGCCTTCATCTGGGCCTGAAAGATCAGTAACCCTCTTGCATTCGGTGTCTCTGAACACAAACTGCCCCTAGATTTTGTTCCATCACGCTGGCCTTTTCCTCCTTCTAAGTATACACCAGCAGCTATCATTACTTCCAGACTCTCTACAGGGTTTCTCCTTCTGGCCTGATAAGAGCTTTGACATATGGTAGCAATTAGTGATGGTCACAGCCTGATGGAAATCTACTGTGTGTAAATCCTGGCAAATCCCGGATCGGGACTAAGAGGGTTAATGGCTGGTTCAGTGACACCACTTCTGCCTTCATTTGGGCCTGAAAGATCATTATGGCTTGTTCATGACAGGAAAACTGAACGAAAAAGATGTAGATGAAGAAGATGTATAAATTATGATTATTCACTGCCACCACAACCACCACCCACCACCACCACCACCACCACCACCATCCACCACCACCACCACCCACCACCACCACCAACCACCACCAACCACCACCATAGATGGAAGTCTTATAACACTGAATCTTGTAAAGCAAACCAAAAATAAACCCAAGACGTAAATAAACCATGTGAAAAATGACTGAATGAACCATAAACATAGCTCTTTTCTGTCTCTTGACTTAATGATGATGATAATCATCATCATCATCATTATCATCATCATTAAAATTCTGATATATGGAAGTTTTATAACACTGAATCTTGTAAAGCAAGCAAATTAAAAATAAACCAAGATATAAACCATGTGAAAATTGACTGAATGAAAAATAAACATAGCTCTTTTCTGTCTCTAAATTAGATATCTCTGCTGGGAATATGCTATAGGCTCAACAACAACTAACAACAACCTCCCTTCAGTAACGGCGAGACAAACTTTCCTACAATTTTCATGGTTCCCTTTTACTTTAAACTTGGGGTCAGAATCCTCCGTGAAGATTTCATTATACCTTAAACTGGGGGTCAGAATCCTCCATGAAGATTTCATTTTACCTTAAACTCCGGGTCAGAATCCTCCATGATGATTTCATTATACCTTAAACTCCGGGTCAGAATCCTCCATGAAGATTTCATTATACCTTAAACTGGGGGTCAGAATCCTCCATGAAGATTTCATTATACCTTAAACTCCGGTCAGAATCCTCCATGATGATTTCATTATACCTTAAACTCCGGGTCAGAATCCTCCATGATGATTTCATTATACCTTAAACTCCGGGTCAGAATCCTCCATGAAGATTTCATTATACCTTAAACTCCGGGTCAGAATCCTCCATGAAGATTTCATTATACCTTAAACTCGGGGTCAGAATCCTCCATGATGATTTCATTTTACCTTAAGCTCCGGGTCAGAATCCTCCATGATGATTTCATTTTACCTTAAACTCGGGGTCAGAATCCTCCATGATGATTTCATTTTACCTTAAACTCCGGGTCAGAATCCTCCATGATGATTTCATTTTACCTTAAACTCCGGGTCAGAATCCTCCATGATGATTTCATTTTACCTTAAACTCGGGGTCAGAATCCTCCATGAAGATTTCATTTTACCTTAAACTCGGGGTCAGAATCCTCCATGATGATTTCATTTTACCTTAAACTCGGGGTCAGAATCCTCCATGATGATTTCATTTTACCTTAAACTCGGGGTCAGAATCCTCCATGATGATTTCATTTTACCTTAAACTCGGGGTCAGAATCCTCCATGATGATTTCATTTTACCTTAAACTCGGGGTCAGAATCCTCCATGAAGATCTTGGCTATGGAGTTGATGCTCTTGACGTTCAGCTGCAGAGTCTTGATGTCCTCCTGCACTCCCTGCACAGTCCAACATTCCACACTTACTTCACCTTTCACCCCACACAGCCAACATCACTTCAAACCAGGGTGCTAAATTTAGCACGCCCCATCCTTTTACCTAGTCTAAGTGAGGTCAGTTCCTTGTGTGTGTGTGTGTGTGTGTGTGTGTGTGTGTGTGTGTGTGTGTGTGTGTGTGTGTGTGTGTGTGTGTGTGTGTGTGTGTGTGTGTGTGTTGTGTGTGTGTGTTGACTTCGTTAAAAATCTAAATTGTTGTTGGCTGCATGTGCAAGAATTGGTTGAATGCAAGCGCTTTGATTTGTTTTTGCAAGATATAGCGCTATATAAATTCCATTTATTATTATTATTATTAATTCACTGTTAACATATAGAATTTGTATTTACAAAAACATCTACAACTCTACATGTGAAGGACACAAAAATGTAGTCAACCTTTTCATCAACGTCTTGCAACTTTACTCTTGACTAAAAACTTGCTCAGTCTTAACAACGTCTTTTTGTCAGAAGAGAACAAGTTACAGAATGTGGACACAATTTTGGATAGTCGCCAAGTAGGACAGTCTATTGAAGCTCAGAAAACTTTGGACGTTCCATTCTAAAGTGAAACTCATTGTTGTAAACACACACTACTGTCAACAGTCATCATGCAGGAGGAAAGGCCTCTCACATTTCACAGCAGGCAATGCTATTTTAGCTAACATGTATTCCTACATACAAGCATGAGTACAAACATCAATATGTGCAAAAATGGGGGGGGGGGGCAACTCTAATCGGCACCTGAGGTTTGACCTGCACATTGGGATATGAAGTTGGTCAAGTATTTGGAGATTCAAACATGCTACCAATGCTTTTGAATTTTTATGTGCTTTATAAATCATACGATTCATTCCTTGCTTCCTCATGTCAAATCTGAATTAATAAAACCTTTGCAAAAAAATAGTATACGCTAATTGAATTTATTGACAGAAGTAGAGTAG
>CM060333.1:354741-357241 GCA_030674155.1 Stramonita haemastoma | reverse complement strand
GTCGAGGATAATGGGATTTTGTAAAAAGAAAATTTTTTTATTTTATTCTTTTATGTTGAGGATAATAAGATTTAAAAAAAAAATGTTTTAATTCTTTTATGTCGAGGATAATGGGATTTAAAAAATATATATATTTTTTTTTTTTATGTCGAGGATAATGGGATTTAAAAAAAAAAAAAAAAAATTATTTTATTCTTTTATGTCGAGGATAATGGGATCTTTTCTTAAAATTTTTTTATTTTATTCTTTTATGAGGATAATGGGATTTAAATTTTTTTTAAATTTTATTCTTTTATGTCGAGGATAATGGGATTTTGTAAAAAAAAAATTTTTTTAATTTATTTTATTGTTTTATGTCGAGGATAATGGGATAAGCACTCTTGCGCTCTTTTACATCCAGTCCCTGTGTGTCTGCAGGTTTGTAAATGTCATCTGTTCCCACTGGCCCACGATGGCCTACACAGTCAGTCATCGTGTGTGCAGCCTGAGTCCTGTGTGTGACACCCACAGTAAGCTGAGTAGAAATAGAGTGACTGTGTGCAGCTTGTCTCCTATTTATTTATTCTTTTACATCAGGGATAATGGAATAAGCAATCATGTGCAGCTTGTCTCCTATTTATTTATTCTTTTACATCAGGGATAATGGAATAAGCAATCATGTGCAGCTTGTCTCCTATTTATTTATTCTTTTACATCAGGGATAATGGAATAAGCAATCATGTGCAGCTTGTCTCCTATTTATTTATTCTTTTACATCAGGGATAATGGAATAAGCAATCATGTGCAGCTTGTCTCCTATTTATTTATTCTTTTACATCAGGGATAATGGAATAAGCAATCATGTGCAGCTTGTCTCCTATTTATTCATTCTTTTACATCAGGGATAATGGAATAAGCAATCATGTGCAGCTTGTCTCCTATTTATTCATTCTTTTACATCAGGGATAATGGAATAAGCAATCATGTGCAGCTTGTCTCCTATTTATTTATTCTTTTACATCAGGGATAATGGAATAAGCAATCATGTGCAGCTTGTGTCCTATTTATTCATTCTTTTACATCAGGGATAATGGAATAAGCAATCATGTGCAGCTTGTGTCCTATTTATTCATTCTTTTACATCAGGGATAATGGAATAAGCAATCATGTGCAGCTTGTGTCCTATTTATTCATTCTTTTACATCAGGGATAATGGAATAAGCAATCATGTGCAGCTTGTGTCCTATTTATTCATTCTTTTACATCAGGGATAATGGAATAAGCAATCATGTGCAGCTTGTGTCCTATTTATTCATTCTTTTACATCAGGGATAATGGAATAAGCAATCATGTGCAGCTTGTGTCCTATTTATTTATTCTTTTACATCAGGGATAATGGAATAAGCAATCATGTGCAGCTTGTGTCCTATTTATTCATTCTTTTACATCAGGGATAATGGAATAAGCAATCATGTGCAGCCTGTGTCCTATTTATTTATTCTTTTACATCAGGGATAATGGAATAAGCAATCATGTGCAGCCTGTGTCCTATACCCACTATAGCTGAGTAGAACAAGAGCGATCGTGTGCAGCTTGTTTGTGACACCCACAGTAGCTGAATAGGTAAAAGGTAAAGGTGTCCCATAACCTGTGTGGTCATAGGGAAGCCAGGCGTCAGAGACCTCAGCTTCTCTAGGGGCCAGTACATTAAGGGTGGCGCCCATCTCCTCTCCCTCACTGCTGTACCTTCCCTGACCCTAAAGAAGGCAGGGACCCATTTACAGCTGGGTGAACTGGGGAATCTGTACTGAAGCTAAGGCGCACAAACAGTCACCCATCCAACTGGTAGGCCCAACCACGCTCGATGCTGCTTAACATTGGCTGGGGAAAGCGAGCGCTCTGACCACTGAGCTATCCCGTCCCCGTAGCTGAATAGAAAAAAAAGCAATCGTGTGCAGCCCGTTTGTTTTGTTTTATTTATTCTTTTATATCGAGGATAATGGAATAAACTATCATGTGCTTTATCTACATCCAGTCCCCGTGTGTATGCAGTTTTGTGAATCTCGTCATGTCTTCCCACCGGCACACAATGGCCTACTCTTATGAAAAGCGGAACAGGATTTAATGTGCGCCCAAGATGTTCTGCGTGCGTTCGCACGAGGGGGCCTCGGTTTATAGTCCCATCCAAAGGATTTTTGTCCTATGTGTGATACCCACAGTGGCTGAATAGAAATAGAGCGCACAAAATGTGAACAGTATGCAAAATTACTACGCTGTGTATAACTTATATAGTCTTCCATAATGGGGACAGCAGGGGGGCCTGTCAGTATAACAAGCATCTTCCCCTTCTGGAAATTCTGTGCTGGGAATTCCCTCTTTTCTATCCCACTCTTTGTTTCTGCCCTGTTCCTTTTCTTCCTGTCACCAACTCCTTCTTGTCTATTTTCTGCTTTCTTGGCCCATCTACATAGCTACACACTACAGTTTATACATAGGTAAAAGGCAAACGGTAAAAGTATCC
>CM060333.1:344741-347241 GCA_030674155.1 Stramonita haemastoma | reverse complement strand
GCATGTGCATTTGTGTGCATGCGCGTGTATGTGTGTGTGTGCGTGCATGCATGCATGCATGTGCAGGGGCTGCAATCCTCACCTGGTTGCTGTGCAGTTCCATCAGCTCTGTGTGTGTGTGCGTGCATGCGTGCGTGCGCGTGCATGTGTGTTCATGTGCATGTGTGTGTGTACAGCAGCTGCCCTCCTCACCTGGTTGCTGTGCAGCTCCATCAGCTGCACCAGTTTCTCCCAGCGCTCCTGCAGCGTTTCCAGGAGAGCGGCGATGCGCGACACGGCCACCTGACTGTCCACATAGCGCACGATCTGCTGACCGCACTCGTTCAGCGCGTCAAAACGCCGCACCTGCTCCCCCATGTCGTTCTCTATGGCCTGGGGAAAGTGGGGTTTGGGTAGGTGCAGTGTTGTTAGTGAAGTTCACTTCAATGATCAATTTGAAATTTCATGTAGAAAACAGAGAGGACAAAAAACGTCTCTGATAACTTTTTTTTTTTTTACAAAAATCACCATTAACATTTCTTATATGAGAAGAAGAAGAAGAAGAGAAGAAGAAGAAGAAGAAGAAGAAGAAGAAGAAGATATGGAATTTATATAGAGCTAGAAGAAGAAGAAGAAGAAGAAGAAAAAGAAGAAGAAGAAGAAGAAGAAGAAGAAGAAGATATGGAATTTATATAGAGCTAGAAGAAGAAGAAGAAGAAGAAGAAGAAGAAAAAGAATATATGGAATTTATGTAGTGCTATATCTTGCAAAAAGCAAATCAAAGTGCTTGCATTTGACCTATACAAGACACAAGTAATCAATAACAAATAATAATTTTAACAAATTCGAATGTGCACCCCCCCCCCCCCCCCCTGCGCACACACACTTATAAAGGTTATACACTTTGGAAGGGTGAACAGGATTTCAGACTATGAAGTATATACAGTGTTGCTAGTGAAGTTCCCTTCAATGATCAATTTCAGATTACATGTAGAAAACAGAGGGGACAAAAAAAATGTTTGTGATAAATTTTCTTACAAAAGCACCACAGAATTTCATATGAAAAGAACAAAAACACATTTGATCAGTTTTCTTACAAAGAAAGCTCCTTAGAATTTTACAGAGAAGATGGAAAGGAACAAGGCTATCTAGGGTCAATTTTCTTATAAAAAGGCATGTTAATACGAAAGTATTTCTGATTACTTGAAAAGATTACCCTACTACTTTATTACTGATTTTTACAACCTCACCAATAAACTAAAAACTGCAACAGTTCATGTACATCAGCAGAAGCAAAAAAATATTTATACCACAACTACTGTATATTCTCCATCTCATACTGCACAAAAAAATCATAATAAATCAATACATAACTACTCTACAACAAAAAGAACACCCAAAAAGAACCCAACTAAAACCGACCATAACAACTTTCTCTTTCTCCATCCCAAACACTACACACCCCACAGCTGTCGGTTTCCCCCATTTTCAGCTCCTCTCAGCTGCTAATTAATCCATCCTATCTCAGCCCAGGTGAGGCCAGCTGAAGCTAATTATAGCAGAAGCTGACCACACTTGGACTAGGTAAAAGGAAAGGGGCACATTAAATTTAGCACTCTTGACTGAGTAATGTTGGATTTGGACTGAGTGATTTTGGATTTGTGCGCTGTGCGGTGACCCACCTTCAGATGCTTGACCTGCTCGATGACCTGCTCGGGGTCGGAGAGGTCAGTGTGGCCCATGCGGGTGAGGACGCTCTCCTTCTGGGCCAGCCAGAGGCTGAACTTGGTCTGCTCGTCCGTGAACTGCTGCCACCTCAGCAACACCTCCTGCAGCACCACCCACTGGTCCTCCGTCCACCGGCACACCCCCGCCCACCTCCCCCCCAGCTGCTCCAGCTGCTTCTCCATCGCCTGACACGCTGCTGCACACACACACACACACACACGCATGCACGCACGCACGCATTCACACGCACAGACACACACATGCACGCATGCACGCACACACACAGAGACACACACACGCACGCATACACGCACACACACAGAGACACACACACACACACACAGAGACACAGAGACACACACACGCACGCATACACGCACACACACAGAGACACACACACACACACACACAGAGACACACACAGACATACACACACGCACACACGCACAGACACAAACACACAGACACACATGCACGCACACACAGAGACACACACACACACAGACACACACACACACAAACATACACACACACACAGACAGGCGCACACACACACACACAGACACACACATACACATACACACACACACAGAGACACACACACACACACACACACACAGACACACAGACACAGACACACACACACACACACACACACACACACACACACACACACACACACCAAAAAATGTACACCTTTTTTTTTTTTCACCAACAGGACTAGTCAATAGTACCCAAGTCACAGCTGTCAGTTTCCCCCCACTTTCAGCTCCTCTCAGCTGCTAATTAATCC
>CM060333.1:337968-342141 GCA_030674155.1 Stramonita haemastoma | reverse complement strand
CAGAAAAAGGACCAAAAGCTGTACCTGTTATTGGTATCAGCAAAAGGACCATGACAAAAGCTATACCTGTTATTGGTATCAGAAAAAGGACCAGGCCAAAAGCTATACCTGTATTGGTATCAGCAAAAAGGACCAGGCCAAAAGCTATACCTGTTATTGGTATCAGAAAAAGGCCATGCCAAAAGCTATACCTGTTTTGGTATCAGAAAAAGGGCCATGCCAAAAGCCCATACCTGTTATTGGTATCAGAAAAAGGGCCAGGCCAACATTGAAATCCTTTGTGCTTTAAAATAAAATGTTCCCGTTTCCTTCACCCACTACACACTCCAAGCAAAATAAACTGCATCCTCCATTAAAGACAAAATCCTCTGAAGTGAGAGTATGGCTGCATAATTATAAAGTGAAATATGTTATTTCTAAAAACCACAGTCACAAACTTCCCTCCCAGTGTGCCCTGTCACAGTGATCGCCAGGAGTGAGGAGTGAGACAGAGCGCAGTGTGGGAGACCCCCAGGGTGTATGAGCGGGAGAAACCTCAACAGCAACATGCCCCACCCCATCCCAACCCAAACCACCCCACCCCACTCCACCCCACATCCCCTCCCATCCCACCCAACCCAATCCAACCCAACCCTACCACACCTGTGAATGAATGTATGGAGAAACGACACAAAGAAAAGTAGAAAGTGACATGTTTTTAGTGGACATCATTTAGGCAGAAAGATAATTAAAACTGATGTTTGTTTTGTTGTGTCAAATAGGTCTGCATGACTTAAATGGCAATAAATATTCTGAATCTGAATCCCCCTCCCACCCCACCCCACCCAGCAAAAGCAAGTCTCACCTTGCGAGCGATTTTGAGGTCGGTTCTTCCTTCATACTTGAGACCGTCACTAACTCGCCGGACGCCCACGAAAAGGGTTCGAATGACGTACAGCTTGTGCCGGTCCGTCTCCAGCATGTTTCCCGGGGACACCGTGATTCGGTAATTGCCGCAGATGGTGTCACGCACGGCGTTGTACTTGCAGGGGAACTTGACTTGCTCCAGGGTGTCGCTAAAGGTGATCAGCTTTTTCCCGTTCTTTCCCTCACACACCTTTTTGGAGGCATGGCTTTCGGCTGTCATGTCATAACCAGGAGATCAGACCGTGTACAGAGATGAACAGGGGAGCTACTAGTAGGTGTCTTCTTTGTAAAGAAAATGGCTCGTCTTCATGTTTGAACATGTGTGAAAAGCATGCTGCACAATGTCATTACCAGGATTGATAGTTTACCGGTCTGAGTGAAGTCTGTGTGGTGCTTTGTAAATGATGATAAAAAGCTACTATTGTAAATCGCAGTCTTCTTTCACTTATACCATGTACATGGTCGATAGTTTGAAAGGAAAGGTATCATTATTGTGCCATTCATCATAATCACTGCTACCATCATCATCATGACTGTCATCATCACCATCGTCATAATAATCATCATAATCGTCATCATCATCTTTATCTTTGTTGTCGTCATCATCACCATAATTATCATCATCGTTGTCGTCATCATCATCATCATTGTCGTCATCGTCATCATCATCATCATCGTCGTCGTCATCATCTTTATCTTGTTATAAAAACTTTGTTTAGATGTTGCCCTTCCTCCTCCTCCTCCTCCTCCGCCTCCTCCTCCTCCTTCTTCTTCTTCTTCTTCTTCTTCTTCTTCTTCTTCTTCTTCTTCTTCTTCTTCTTTTCTCCTTCTTCTTCTTTCTTCTTCTTCTTCTTCTTCTTCTTCTTCTTCTTCTTCCTTCTCCTTCTCCTTCCTCTTTTTCTTCATTTTCTTCCTCTTCTTCTCCAGAAAAAGAAAAAGACAAAGAGGGACACAAAGAGAAGAAGAAAGACAACGACAGAGACAGACAAAGTCAGAGACAGGCAGAGATAGAGGCAGAGAGACAGAGAGTGTAAGGCCAACATGAAGAAGAGAGACAAAGACATATACAGACAGAAACAGTCAGAGGGAGAGGCAGGGAGACAGAGAGTCTAAGGCCAACACAAAAAAGAGAAACAAAGACACACAGTCAGAGGTAGAGGCAGAGAGACAGAGAGTCTAAGGCCAACACAAAAAAGAGAAACAAAGACAGACAGTCAGAGAGAGAGGCAGAGAGACAGAGAGTCTAAGGCCAACACAAAGAAGAGAGAAAGGGACAGTCAGAGAGAGAGGCAGAGAGACAGAGAGTCTAAGACCAACACGACAGAGGAAGAGAGGTGTCTGTCTTGCAGTCCCTTACCACAGAGCAGAACTGCCAGCAAAGTGACAGACACAATCCACTTCATGGTGACCCTTGCTTCTGACCCTTCTTCTTCACTTGGACTGAAATAGAGAAAAATTGGAGAGAAAAATGTCAATTCTGTATGTCTATTTGTCTGCCTCTGTCTCTGTGTCTGTTTGTGTGTCTATGTGTCTGTCTGTCTGTCTGTCTGTCTGTCTGTCTGTCTGTATGTCTGTGTACCTCTCTCTCTCTCTCTCTCTCTCTCTCTCTCTCTCTCTCTCTCTCTCTCTCTCTCTCTCTCTCTCTCTCTCTCTCTCTCTCAGTACAAGATAAGAGGACACTGTTCAGTTCAGTGGTCAGACTGTTGATCAGTCATGTCACCTGACGATATAAGTATACCCAATGGCTCGGGTTCTAGTCTCCTCTGAGGGCCAGTTGGATGCTATGACCACTAGGCCACGGCTACCAGCACACACGCTACGTATTCTGTGGTGGTTGAACCCCATCACTGTGTAGGCCTGACTTCTGCATCATTTACTTTCTCTGTTTGTGTTGTTTTCTTTTCTTTTCTTTGCGCTGAACTGAAGGAAAGACGAATTGTGGGACTGACTGACTGAGTAAGACAGTGGATGTCAGGCGTTCCCCAGCTTAACACGTCAGGGTCTCCCAGAACATCAGAACATGCACTGTCTAACTCCCTTCTCACATCTGGGAATCACTGCAAGACTGTGAGTACACACTGGGCGAGAAGTTTGTGTGTATGGCTGTTTTCAAAGTGTGTTGCTATATAGGCAGCTATACTTCGACTTCAGAGGATTTGTTGGTCCTTTAAAAGACAGTACGGGTTGTGGTGGTAAGAGTCGTTTCACCTTCTGGAAATTCTGTGCTAGGAATTCCCGTTTTTCGATCCCTCTCTTTGTTTCTGCCTTGCTGCTTTTCTTCCTGTCACCTCCTCCTTTTTGTCTATTTTCTGCCTTTTTGTCACCTCCTCCTTCTTGTTTATTTTCTGCCTCTTTGTTTCATTATTTTGCCTTTTTTTCCCCAAAAAAAATCTCTCCCACGCCGAAGTCAGATGCTCTAGTTCTGTCATGTCAGGCGCTTAATGGCAGTGCAGAGCACTTTTGCTCATATGACAGACAACAATATTTTGCTGTCTGAGTATTCGATGAACAGGAATCAATTAATCAAACAAACAAATAACATCTGGAGATCTGGGTCATTTTTTCTGGGTCTGAACTGAGTTTTTACTGAGAGATAGGAACCCTCTCTTATCATCATTTTCAGCAAGGATTCTGCATGCAGTGAAATGTATGTACCCAAAGAAGGAGATTGTTCATCAGAAACTGTGGCATAGCCAGGAATTCTGCATGCAGTGAAATGTATGTACCCAAAGAAGGAGATTGTTCATCAGAAACTGTGGCATAGCCAGGAATTCTGCATGCAGTGAAATGTATGTACCCAAAGAAGGAGATTGTTCATCAGAAACTGTGGCATAGTCAGGAATTCTGCATGCAGTGAAATGTATGTACCCAAAGAAGGAGATTGTTCATCAGAAACTGTGGCATAGTCAGGAATTCTGCATGCAGTGAAATGTATATACCCAAAGAAGGAGATTGTTCATCAGAAACTGTGGCATAGCCAGGAATTCTGCATGCAGTGAAATGTATGTACCCAAAGAAGGAGATTGTTCATCAGAAACTGTGGCATAGCCAGGAATTCTGCATGCAGTGAAATGTATGTACCCAAAGAAGGAGATTGTTCATCAGAAACTGTGGCATAGCCAGGAATTCTGCATGCAGTGAAATGTATGTACCCAAAGAAGGAGATTGTTCATCAGAAACTGTGGCATAGCCAGGAACCAACACCACTACCTGGCAGATCTCAGGCTCGAGAGAATGGATCAGATGCAGGGCTTGTAAATGTAAACA
>CM060333.1:315468-332968 GCA_030674155.1 Stramonita haemastoma | reverse complement strand
TTACATCACCAGCATCTTCAGCATTTACATCACCAGCATCTTCAGCATTTACATCACCAGCATCTTCAGCATTTTCATCACCATCAGCTTCATCATTTACATCACCATCATCTTCAGCATTTACATCACCATCATCTTCAGCATTTACATCACCATCATCTTCAGCATTTACATCACCATCATCTTCAGCATTTACATCACCATCATCTTCAGCATTTACATCACCATCATCTTCAGCATTTACATCACCAGCATCTTCAGCATTTACATTATTATTATTATTAATATGGAATTTGTATAGCGCTATCTCTTGTAAAGACAAATCAAAGCGCTTGCATTTGACCTACAGAGCCACAGATCATGCTGCCACCAGGCGCAAAGATCCCCAACTCCAACTCCCCGATTTTTCTTCAGGGATGGTGTCTAAACACGACACCTGTGTGCATGCTGGTTTGTTATAATTTTGTCCTCCGCTCCTACCGGCACACGATGGCCTACTCTTCCGAAAGGTGGAACGGGGTTTTAACGTGTGCGCAAGATGTTCTGCGTGCATTCGCACACGGGGCCTCGGTTTCGAGTCTCATCCGAATGACTTTGACATTCAGTTCGATTTTTTCGTCAAACTGGGAAGAAAGGGCGAGGCTGGGTTCGAACCCAGAAACTCACGATTTTACATATTGGCAGGCGAACGTCTTAACCATTCTGCCACCGTCCTTCCTTAATTTACATCACCATCATCTTCAGCATTTACATCACCATCGTCTTCAGCATTCACATCATCATCATCTTCAGCATTTACATCACCATCATCTTCAGCATTTACATCACCATCATCTTCAGCATTTATATCTCCAGCATCTTCAGCATTTACATCACAATCACCATCATCTTCAACATTAACATCATAATCACCATCATCTTCAACATTTACGTCACAATCACCATCACCTTCAACATTTACGTCACAATCACCATCACCTTCAGCATTTACATCACAATCACCATTATCTTCAACATTTACACCACCAGCACTATCATCTTCAACATTTACATCACCATCACCATCCTCTTCAACATTTACATCACCATCTTCTTCAGCATTTACATCACCAGCATCTTCAGCATTTACATCACCATCATCTTCAACATTTACATCACCAGCGTCATCCTCTTCAACATTTACATCACCAGCATCTTCAACATTTACATCACCAGCATCTTCAGCATTTACATCACCATCACCATCATCTTCAATATTTACATCACCATCATCTTCAGCATTCACATCACCAGCACCATCATCTTAAACATTCACACCACCTTCATCTTCAACATTTACATCACCAGCACCATCATCTTCAACATTTACGTCACCATCACCATCACCATCATTTTTAACATTCACATCACCATCACCTTCAACATTTATATCACCAACACCATCCTTTTCAACATTTACATCCCCAGCACCATCATCTTCAGCATTTATAACACCATCATCTTCAACATTTGCACCACCAGCACCATCATCTTCAACGTTTACATCACCAGCATCATAAATATGTCCACCACTATGCCCACCATCATCACCTGGTTACTATTATCAGAATGACCATCCCGCTGCACAACAGCCCACATGAAAATGGATTCTGGTACAGCTCGATCTGTCTATGTCGGCCTCCCTCAACAGAACACTCTCACATATCATTATACATTGTTACAAAACATAATAAGGGCAAGGAACATCCAGTGTTTCAATCGCAATTAAAAAAGAATCAAACAAAATTGTCATATTGACATCATCATCCTTGCAGTAACAAAATCACCACCAACGCATTTGGGAATCAACAAAAGTATTAGGCCAAGCCCAAATAGAATAGCAAATTTAAATGACACACCTCTTTCGTCTATTGACAGAATGGAAAACATACTGGGAAACACCATGCATCTGATGGGGATTTTTTACTTCCAACAAAACATGTAGAGAAAATTGAGCTAAATCACCAAGGAACTTAGCTCTAAGATCAGAGTACATGGGGCAGTCAAACAAAAAGTGCATTTCATTTTCAGTCATTGACTTACAAAAAGGACAGGTTTTATCTTGCAAAGAGTCACTATACCGATGAATATTTGCATTTAAAGGCAGGACGTTAAATCTAACCTGGGCAATAGCTACCCTGAAGCAATAAGTATCAACATCGTGTATGTATTTTTCACTTTCAAAAATCATTTTAAAGGATCTATAACTTTCATATCTATCCCGATCTCTAACTGTAGAAGTCCATTCCTGAATAGAAATATCAATAAGTCTCTGTTTAAACTGCTTCAAAAATGCTTTGGTATCGCCGACACCTTGTTGCAACCAGACAAAATGAAATCCTGTTTCACATAAAATTTCCCTGATTTTAGATACCCAACAAATTTTCCCATTTCTATCTAGATCAAGAAGCATCTCATAAGCTTTATAGGGTAACCTTTCGTTTTCCATTTGAATAAGTCTGAACCAATATCTAAGACTGATACACAAGAATTTACATAGAGAGGGTATCTTCCCAGATCACCATAAACCATCTTGTTAGGAGTTCTGACTGGGACACCTAAAAATCTTTTACAAGCTAACATGTGAACTTTCTCTAAATGATCTAACTTATACAACCCCCAGATTTCAGATGAATAGAGTAAAACAGATTGTACTTTAGCATCAAATATTTTGAAAAAAGTATAGGCAGTCATTTCTTTATATTTCTGAAATGCTCTGTTTAATTGAATGGCTGCCTTTTTGCCTTTAACTATCAGATGTTCAGTACCTTTCTTCATACTAGTCATTGTTGTGAAATTAAACCCTAAGTAACAATAATTATTTACAACATCCAGCTTTCTTCCATCAAACACCCATTGTTCACGTTGCCCTAAATAACCCCCTTTTCTGAAAACCATAATTTTAGTTTTATCAGTATTTACGTTCAATTTCATTTCTTCACAACATTTATGTAATACATTTAGCTGATTTTGTAAGCCGTGTGGACTTGTTGACAATAAGGCCACATCATCAGCAAAAAGCAATATAAATAATTCCAAAAAGTCTGGTAGAATCTGGATACCATGTTTACCTTTGGCATTCATATGGTCAGATAACTGATTTATAAATACAGAAAACAAAGTTGGGCTTAACACGCAGCCTTGCCGCACTCCAACAGGACAATGAAAAAATTCTATAAACTCATCATTTGCACGTACACATGACAACAATGAAGAATACATTGATTTTAAGCACATCATAAACCTCCCTTTCACACCTTGTGTTTTCATACATTCCAAAAGTTTTCCATGTTGTACAGAATCAAAAGCTTTTCTGAAATCCACAAAAGCAACATAAAGTTTTCTTCCTTTTTTTTGAGTACATTTCTGAATAACTGCATATAAGTTAAATATCTGGTCAATAGTTGAATAACCTTTACGGAAACCTGCCTGGCTTTCAGAAATCATATTGTTATTTTCTAACCATTTATATAATCGTTTGTTCAAAATTGTTGTAAAACACTTTGAGATAATGCTTAATAATGATACACCCCTGTAATTATCTGTGTTATCACGATTACCTTTTTATGAATTGGAATTATTATAGCCTTAGACCACTCTTTTGGGTATATGCCAGATGAAAAAATGACATTGAACATCTTCATCAAAAAAGCTATCACATCCTTACTGCCAACCTTTAACATTTCAGCTGTTATACCATCTATTCCACTTGCTTTTCCCAATTTCAACTTGCGTATTGCTTCTAAGACTTCTAATTCGGATATGTCCCTATTTAAAATATGTTCAGTGTCTTCCAATAAGTCTGCTGTAATGTTACTATTATCATCAATTCCATCATGACTTTGAAAAACATCTTTAAAATGAGTAAACCAGTTCTCAGTACTAATGCTACTATATATTTTCTCAGTGTTTCCACATCCCATGCTTCTAACCTGACTCCAAAACTTTGAAGAATCATTTATGTTTTTCACTAAGGATTCAACTTTTTGCTTTCTGTAGTTTTGCTTCTTAGTTTTTAGTAATTTTTTGTACTGTTTCCTTTTCTCAACATACTCTATTCTGTCATCTTCATGTCTAGTTACTCTGAAATGGTTCAGTTTTGCTCGGCTTTCTTTTTTTAGCATTTGGCATTCATTATCAAACCACGGAGATTTCTTTATGTTGTGCATGCAAACCCTTTTGTTCATACAAGTACTGGCATCTTTTAAACATTTTACAAACATATCTAGGGCACTTTCTACATTGTGTTCTAGAGCATCTGTGGCCAACAAAAGTCTATTTTGGATCTCTTCGCTTCTTAAGGCATTAAGAAATTTGTCTTCTTTATCTGTACTCCATACAAGTTTATCATATGGCTCTTTCTTCTTTGCATAGTCTGTAGGTTTTGAAAAGTTACAAGCAATCCCTACTTCCATACTGACTGGTAAATGATCAGACTCTGTCATATTTTCTACATTCAGAGAGAGTACTTTAACAGCTGTAAATAAATCAAAGGATGCTATGAAATAATCTACTGTACTTGAACCAGATGGGGATATAAATGTGCAGCTATCATCAAAACCTGCTTCGCAGAGACCATTCAAAATAACACAGTCAAACATATTGCACAATTCAAGAAGTTGGTTACCAAACATGTTAGTATGCATATCTTGCGACTTCCTTAACAGTTCCGACTCAACAAATCCTTGAAAGGTTTTGAAATCATTGTCATCATTTGAAGCACTGCAGTTATAGTTATAAGTTGCTGTTCGAGCATTAAAGTCCCCCATTAGTAGAAGATAGAAATCATCATACTCACTTTGGAGGTCCAATATGCAGTTTTCCAAAACTTCTATCCCATAAATGTCATGTCTTGATTTCCAAAAAGGTGAGTCACTTGGAGGAATATATGAGCAAACAACAAAAACATCTTTGTCAACACCAACCAAATCTTTATACATCTTTAAAACAATAGTATTTTCATTTTCAACATCAACTTTTTCAATAAAAGATGACAATGATTTCCTAACCAAAACAATTACTCCTCCCGAGTACCTTCCCTGGTGCAAAAGCTTTCTAGCTTTTGAAACAAACAACAAATAATCATGAAAAACAGGAAAATCAACATCAGTTGCAATAAACGTTTCTGTTAGACAAATAATATCATACTTCAAAAGAAAACTAACAAAGTCTGCATTATCTAACTTTGGTAAAAGACCATGCACGTTGTAATTGAGAAATTTAACATGACTTTTATATACATTACGATCTGGAATTCTCATGTGCTGAACTGGCTCATGTAATCTGCTCTGTGTCGCATTAAGGTATACAGTTTTACCTGTTTCCTTACCATTACTTGTGGCCCGGCCGATTCCCTATTTTTTTGCACCTGCATGTGTTTTTATCCCCTTAGTTTTTGCTTTTAACCGGGATTCAGACCTTTGTCCACGGCTCCTTCATCAGTGGCTAGCTTCTTGAAAGAATCCATGATGCTGCTCTGACTATGGGACCGAGCTGAGTCATTGTGCCTGGTTTGCCTGGATCTAGCACTTCCCGTCTGAGAGGCAGCGCGTCTGGGTCTTGCAGTTTGTGCTGCGGACAAAGACTGAGCACTATGATTAGTTACATGCTTATATTGTGCGTTGGTAGTCTGTACGTCCAGCTGTTTGTCAGTGTTTGTGTCCTCTGCTGTTTGAAGTTGGTCAGTGTTACGAGCCCTTTCTTTATTTTTAGTTGTACTTTCATTTTCTATGTTGTCGTCTGTGTCATCATCTATTGCCTTGTCACTGACAGTACCTTCTGTCGACACTGTAATATCTACATCTGGAATATCTTCTTGTACGTCATTGCCCACCATATCCTGTATGTCATTGGGACCCATGTCCACATCATCCCCATATGTTTTATCAGACCTACAAGGATTGTTATCTGTAGCTGCATTACTGATACAGTCTTCACTGTCATTTGTTCTGTTGATTGTGGTCTTATGTTTTGTTCTCTCTCCTGCATGCCCAGTGCAATAGTCAGCCCCATCCACATGAGCCTTCTCCTCATCAATGTTTGGGTCACCACTGTCACTAAAGTCAAGGTCTTCTTGAGTGTCCAATCTATGCAGTCTGTTTTGCTGGTGCATTCTGAAACCAGCAGCTCTTCTGGTGCTACTTTGTCTTGAACATACTGGAGCAGCTCTGTTGGTATTACTGCCAGGTCCCTGAGGTTTGGTCCTCTCCTCTGTCCTGGGCTGCCTTTCATGTCCCACCACTTCACTGTAGGAATGGACACCTGGTACGACTGGTAATTCTCTGTCCACTCCCTGACTTTGGCAGAAGTTACTTTTCCCAAATTCTGTACCGACCTCTCTTGGATCAGTGTGGTAGGTCTCTCTCCTGACATTTCTTTTCTGCTCCTTGGAGTTTTGCTGATGAACCTTATGGTGTGGTCCAGACATTCTCTGGAGAGGTCTGCTGAATGACTGAGCCTGACAACCCTCATGTCCATAGGTTCTGGCTGGGCTTGGAGAAAGGTATTTTTGTGGATTCCTCTCCTTCTCCCACTGATGCCCATGGTCAGCGTACCTGCCCCCTGTATCTCTCTTCCATCTGCCATAATTGCTGTTCTGGACAGAGGGCCAGTCCTCTTCCTGGGAACTAACCTGTGTGGGAATTGTCGCCTGTGGTCTTGTAGCTGTGGATAAGGCTGTTTGTCTCTGATATGTAATTTGCCTCAATGTATATAGGCAATTTTACCTGGCCCCGATGAAAATCAACTGTTTCTCTCTGGTGGACCGTGAGGTCAGAAGACACCTTGATTCCACTCTCACGAAGGTTGTCCCTAAAGTTCCTGTCACCTATCACCGCCATTTTGTCTGACCAGTGACAAAAGTGAACTATGATAGGGCGTGGTTCATTTCTCCATGCCTGTGGTCTTCCGACCCGGTAGGCTCTTGAGATGTCTTCCTTCTGCCAGTTAGGGTGAGGTCCATGATCATTCAGAATTCTATTATGTACTGAGTAGTTGTCTGGTCATCCTCCCTGTCCAGTTCTTCCACATTTAGAAATTTGACATTACATGCCTTCATGCTTTGCTCAGTAGATTCCAGCTTTCTTTCCACTGTCTCCAAGTGGTCAAGAATTATCTGTCTGTCTTCCTGTAATTCCTGAATGGCTTCTTTGTTTTGCAGAGCACATTCTTTCAGTGTGTGCATTTCCTCAAGGATGTGTGACAGCCTGACATCAAGAGTGCTGAACTTTTCTTCAATACTGCTTTTTATACTGTTTGTATGAAGGAAGAGTCCTTGTTGAATTTGCGTAAAACGCCAATCCATCATTTGGATAACGTTTGGAGGGGGTGGTAAAAGTTCTTGTTGCGACATTATTCACTTTCTCATGTGCCTGTGATCAGTGGTTTGTTTATAAACATTAGATTACACACGTGCTAGGAAGCAGAAACAAGTTCATGGCTATACAGTTTGGGCACTCTCCTCTTAAAGCAAGTTGCACGTGCACGTATTTGAATGACACCGTCCCACCCTCCTGAGCACTGAGATATTTTTTATAATCAGAAAAAAAATCCTTCTTTGTGGTATATTGATTTGATAAATGTTTATATACACACTTCCACTGACCTTTTCAGTACTTCCAAACCATATTTAGTTGCACACACCATAGAGGAACACATCTGCAAAATATTTCCGCAATTGGAGACCAAGAAATGTCATTTTTTCACAATTTGTCAAAGCACAGCACAAACACGACCTGCATTCACGAGTGCATCCCCCGCCCAGAGAGAGAGCGAGAGGAGAGAGAGAGAGAGAGGAGAGAGAGAGAGAGAGAGAGAGAGAGAGAGAGAGAGAGAGAGAGAGAGAGAGAGAGAGAGAGAGAGAGAGAGAGGAGAGAGAGAGAGAGAGAGAGAGAGAAGAGAGAGAGAGAGAGAGAGAGAGAGAGAGAGAATAGTATAAATATATATATATATATATATATATATATATTTTAATATATATATATATATATATATATATATATATATATATATATATATATATACACCTTACGCACACGTTAAATCCTGTGGGAACAGATGACATTTACAAAAATGCATACATACGGGGACTGGATTTTAAAAAAAAAGCATAAGAGTGCTTATTCCATTACCCTCAATATAAAACAATTAATGATAATGAATAATGATAATAATAATAATAATAATAATAATAATAATAATAATAATAATAAAACAAACAACAACAACAACAACAACAACACACTAAAACACACACTAAAACACATACACACACCCCCCCCCCCCCCCCCAGACACACACACTAAAACACACACAACACACCTAAACACACCACACACTGCACACACACAATCACACACACACATACACACACACTAAACACACACACTAAACACACACACAACAACACACACACACACACAACACACACACACACACACACACAACAACACACCACACACACACACACACACACAAACACACACACACACACACGCACACACCACACACCACACACACACACACATCACACACACACACACACGCACACACACACAACACACACACACACACACACCACGCCGCCGCGCGCGCGCGCGCACACACAAACACACACAACACATACACCCACACACACACACACACACACACACATACACACACACATACACACACACACACAACACACACACACACAACACACACACACACACACACATACCACACACACACACACACACACACACACACACACACACACACACACACACACACACACACACACACACACACACACAACACACACACACTACCGTAGCAAGGGGATGGGGGGACGGGATAGCCTTTTAGTTAGAACACTGCGCTCGCAATTTGACGACCCGGGTTCCATTCCCATTCAAGGGGATTTTTCTCCTGGAGTTACCATCGGTGCCGACTCCACTCTCACCAAAAAGTCTTTTGGATGAGGCTAGAGACCGAGGCCCCGTGTGCGAATGCACGAGAACATTTTGCGCACACGTTAAATCCTGTTCTGCTTTTCGTAAGAGTAGGCCATTGTGTGTCGGTGGGAACGGATGATAAGATTGACGAAACTGCATACACATGGGGACTAGATGTAAAAAAAAAAATCACATGAGTGCGTATTTCATTATCCTCGATATAAAAGAATAAATAAATAAATAGACATCCTTCAGTTTCGGAAGCTTATGGTGTTGCGCTCTAGATGAGAGGTTTGTTGTTGTTGTTGTTGTTGTTGTTGTTGTTGTTGTTGTCTTGTGTGTTGTAGATGATCATTATGCTGATGATGGTGGTGATGATGATGAAGGTGTTGCTTTTTGGTGATGGTGGTGGTGATGGTGTTGGTAATTGTGGTGGTGGTGTTGATGTTGCTGTTGTTGTTGATGGTGATGCTGTTTGATAATGAGAGGAGGAGGAGGAGAGGAGAAGGAGGAGGAGGAGGATGGTGTTGTTCTTGTTGTTTGTTCTTGATGATAGTGATGATGATGATGATATCAAAGTAAACTGAAATAGACATTAAAAACACTCACATTAATAATCTACTTTTCAAAACATACTAAAATGGATATAATAGATACACAAATGAAAATTCTAGTTCTCAAAGCAAACTTAAATGATTTATAATATAAACGTTTAAACACACGTATAAAATGTACCATTCAAATCAAACTAAAAATACGTATGAAATATACACACTTGAAAAATTTACTTTGAAACCAAACTGAAATATGTTAAACACACACAGAACTATTATTGAAAGCAAACGAAAATAGATAAAATAAATACACTTATGAAAAATCTACTGTTATAAAAACAGAAGCATATATAATTATGTAAATAAATAAATAAATAAATAAATAAATAAATAAATAATATATATAAATAAATAAATAATAATATATATATATATATACTACTGTTATAAAAACATAAGTATATATATATATATATATCAATATACATATCAATATATATATATATATATATTTATATATAGATACATACATACATACATACACTTCTTAGTTTGTATATATTCCAATCATTTAAAGGCCTAAAACCTACCAACTAATGCCACTGTATACTCTAAGGAAGCAATAAACATAAATTATTGGCAAGAGGTGGAAACTATTTCTATTTTCTCTTTATTCTTTGATATCGAAGATAAAGATCACTACTGCTACCTTCAAAATTAACACTTTCCCAAGACCCAGACATAATCTTTAAAAACAAAAAATCAGTCTTCTTGTATTCAGGATGTAGTGTATGAAACAAACTCGTAAGAAGTTTAAATTGTATAAAAAGCATTTTAAAAAATTCAGTTAAGACACAACTGAAAAGAGTTGTACAATGCATAAGTGTTTTAAAAAAAACCGAAAAAGTCTATGGAACCTGAATCAATGCATTATCATTTTCTTCATCCAGTAGTTACACATGTTTCTGGTTGTGATTTTATTGTGACTGAAAATAACAATGCTGGAGTGTTTTGTGTGTGTGTGTGTGTGTGTGTGGTGTGTGTGTGGTGTGTTGTGTGGTGTTGTTGTGTTTATTCTTTTTTTTTCATTTATTTTATTTACTCTTTTAAATCGAGAATACTGGAATAAGCACTCATGTGCTTTTTTACATCCAGTCCCCAAAGGACATTGATATTTTGGGGAGAGTGGAGTCAGCACTGATGTTAACTCCAGGAGAAAAATCTCCTCCACTGGATTTGAACCTAGGTCGTCAAATTGCCAGCGCAATGTTCTGACCACTAGGCTATCCTCCCGTGTGTGTGTGTGTGTGTGTGTGTGTGTGTGTGTGTGTGTGTGTGTGTGTGTGTGTGTGTGTGTGTGTGTGTGTGTGTGTGTGTGTGTGGTGCGTGCGTGCGTGCGGCGCACGCTGGCTCGCTCGCATGTGTGTGTGGGGGTGTGTGGTGGGGATGGGGCGGAAGTGGGTGGGAGGGGGTGGTAGAAAAAGAGGCGGTTTTTTTTTCCCCTTTTGTCATTTTTTACGGAAGTGAATGTACAGGTAACAATGCAGGTGTATTCATCTGTATTGAGTGGAAGAACAGTCGGAAAGGTGAAGGGATAATTATCGCTGATGTGGTGGTTTGAGAATGTGACTTACTTTTTCCCCTTTCATTCTTGATGCTTCATTGATGTTATTGCTCTGTTCCTGTTGTTATTGCTGTGTTGTTGTTGTTACCGTTATATTCCTGTTGCTTTTCTTAACGTTGTGATGGGTGATTACTGTTAACATTAGTATCATTATTATTTTGTTTGACTGTGTGGATGGTTTTCTGTTTGGTTGTTTTGTTTATAAATGGGTGGCTTGATGTTAACAAAAAATGCACAAACACAGGATCGTGTGAGCATGTGCGTGCACGAATGGGGAAAGGAGAGAAGGGGTAGTGTTGTTGACAGTGATGTCTTTGCTAACACCCATGAATGCTTGGTAGAAAATATCTTTTATTATTGTATGAATTTGAAAAAAACAGTGATGTGATAATGCAGCCAGATACGACCTGACTGATTGATTGATTGATGAGTGAGTGAGTGAGTGAGTGAGTGATGAGTGAGTGAGTGGTTTTGTTTGGGAAAGGGGGCTATATGGGGGTTTTATTCGAATTTTAGGGTTTGGGTTTTGTTTTCATTTTTGATTCTTTCAAAACTTTGTTTGCTTTGATTGAATTTTGTCTTTTCCAGGGTATCGCTTTTTTACTTCAGATTTTTTGTCGTCTTTTTTGTCGTTGTTCTTGAATAGAATGCTTGATAGGAAATGCTTTGCTTATTCAATGTATTACCTAGAAATAAAGATTTGACTTTGAGTTAGGACACACACACACAGACTAACAAACAAACAAACACACGTGTGCACGAACATGCACATGCGCGTATACACGCAATCACACACACGCACGCATGTGCACATACACACACACCATTATTTAACAAACACAATGGTAATACACTCCAAGAGCCTGATCACACACCCAGTCCCCCATGCACACCCCACCTCTCTGTAAGGTCATAGGTCAATCACAACCACCTGTCCTCCACTACACCCAATCCACACATGGTTGTCATAGTCAGTGGCCAGAACCTGTGGGTTATTCAGGTTCAGGGGCCCAGTGTCCAAATAGCGCACAAAGCGCCCTCCATCTCTATGATCAATGACGTGGACTTTGTTGTCATTATAGACAGTGACCAGCAGCATCTCCTGTCCATCAATCAGACAGAAACGGGCATCTGCTGCTACACCCTTTATTCGGTAAGAGCAGGTGAGGGCAAAACGTCGTGACCCAGCTCTGCTGTACACCCACACTTGGCCTTTAACAAAGAAGACAAAGTAACGTCCCTCTGCAGAGGCATGTCGTGGCACAAGACCTTCTGGTGTTTGATCAAACACCACCTCTGTGACTGAAGGCGTCAGCTGCTCTTTCAAGACTGGTGTCACAGGAAACGCTGAAGGGGAATCTGAAGAGTGCACTGCAGTGTTCACAGACTGACACTGACTGACAAAGCTGACACCACACAGGCTCTGTTCATTCAGTTTTTTCATGTAGTGAATATCATTCTTGGCAGAAGACAGAATGCGGTGAACAGGGCTGCCTACGTCACAGGTACTCACACTGCCATCTGCAGTGACCAGTTCCCAGATCTCTTGCGGAATGCCAATGCAGTATGATGTCATCAGTAATGGTGACCAGTTTAGCATGGTAACTTTGGTTTTCCACTGTGGTCAGCACCTGACCTTTAGCATTGAAAAGCTCAGATAGCATGAACTGTGTCTTGAAGGTGTATACAGCACCCACAGCCTCTTCTGACTGATAGGACACATGTCACGACAGATGACTCAGGATTTTTGGAATAGAAGAACTGTGTGGGAGGCTGCTTGATGCCCTTGTTCAGCACCCTGGGGGCTGAAGGCAGACGGTGTCCTCTGTCCATCCCATCAGACCCTTTCCCTGAAGCAGCAGCTGACCCCAGCCCCTGCACACCAGTGGGCCCAAGGGGAGTAACCGATCCTTCACCAGCTGACGTCTGCTGCAGTGGTCCCAACACGCCAAGAAAAGCACGGAGCTGCACTAGATTGACGGCAGTGGGGTTGTAGTCCACAGGGAGTGTGGGCAAGTCCTTGGTGAGTTGTGTCTTCAGCTGTGTGGTGCTCACGTCTTCCTCAGGCGCTGAAGACAGCTGAGCTTCCAAGGACAGCAGGTCAGCCTCCTGTCCCTCTTTCAGCAGCCGCAGGATGTGGCCTTGCTGTGCCTGCAGCGCCAGTTTCCTGTTGCCCAGCTGTTGTGCATGCTGCTGCCAGGGTCTGACCCGCTGCTCACTGCAGGACTGAAGACTGCTGACGGCTTCTTCCAGGGACTGGGTCACCCACTGATGCAGCGTGTCAGCACGTGCACGGAAACCTTCTTCTGCTGCTCGCTGCTGCTCCTGGAGCTTGGAGCAGCGCTCTTTACAGGCGGCCACGGTGTGGTCAATGTCTCGCAGTTCCTGGGTCAGACTGGTCAGCCTGTCCCTCAGTTTGTCCTTCGACCTTGCTTGAGGCGTCTGCCAGGTCCTGGGTGGGGTGACCTTCATGCAGGGTCAGCTTGCACTGCAGACACAGGCTGACCTTGCAGGTGGTGCAGTGAAGCAGCAGGGGCTGGTCAGGATGTCTGGGACAGGGGTTGCTGTGGGTTTCTGCGGCAGCACACTTCCTTTGCCACACCCCATCCTCCCCCTCCTCTGTTAACGAAACAACTGTGTGTCCACGATTCAGTGTAAAGGCGTCATGGTTTGACGGCAAGGGAGACAATACCTCTGCTGACACTGAAGACAGGAGTGAGTGGCCTCCCTGTCATCAGCACAGACGTCACACAGACGCTGCGAGGTGACGAAGAGGATGATAAGTCATCTTCGATGTAAAAGTTCGTCTGCACAAATGAATATCAGACACATCAGCTTCAAAGAACCTCTGCATGTGTGTACTGCATTACAAAATAGGATCTGAAGACTGTACATGTGTGTTTACATTTTTATATTTATTCTTTTTTATTGAAGATGATAGGAAAAGCACTCGTGTGCTTTCTTAGATCCAGTCCCCGTGTGTATGCAGTTTTGCAAATCTTGTCATCTATTCCCACCGGCACTCAATGGCCAACTCATGGGGAAAAGTGAGTGAGTGAGTGAGTGTGTGTGTGTGTGTGTGTGTGTGTGTGGTGTGTGTGTGTGTGTGTGTGTGTGTGTGTGTGTGTTGTGTGTGTGTGTTGTGTGTGTGTGTGTGTGGTGTGTGTGTGTGT
This sequence comes from Stramonita haemastoma, assembly GCA_030674155.1. Lineage (NCBI taxonomy): Eukaryota > Metazoa > Mollusca > Gastropoda > Neogastropoda > Muricidae > Stramonita > Stramonita haemastoma. The sequence goes on along the minus strand of CM060333.1, from coordinate 318,642 downwards.
GTGTGTGTGTGTGTGTGCGTGTGTGTTTATATTCTTTTATTTATATCTTTATATTTCTTCTCTGAATCACGGATAATGGAATAAGCATTCAAGTTGTTTTTTCATCCAGTCCCCGTGTGTATGCAGTTTTGTAAATTTTATCATCTGTTCTAACCGACACACAATGGCCTACCCCTACAAAAAGCGGAACAGGATTTATTGTGTGCGCAAGATGTTCTCTGTGTGTTCGCACACGGGGCCTCGATTTATAGACTCATCTGAAAGACTTTTGGGGGGAGTGGAGTCGGCACTGATGTTAACTCCAGAGGAAAAATCCCCTTGAACGGGAATCAAATCCGGGTGGTCAAATTGCGAGCGGAATGTTCTGACCACTAGTCTAACCGTCCCCTGTGTGTGTGATGGTGTGTGTGTGTGTGTGTGTGTGTGTGTGTGTGTGTGTGTGTGTGTGTGTGTGTGTGTGTGGTGTGTGTGTGTGTGTGTGTGTGTGTGTGTCATCAATCAATGATCATCAGTTGTTTATTTCGTTGGTCATGAGTAGCATGTTTGTTTTGTATGACTGTGTGTGTGTTTTATTTTATTTTATTCTTTTATATTTTATTCTTTTATATCGAGGATAACAGAATAAGCAATCATGTGCTTTTTTTCATCCGGTCCCCGTGTGTATGCAGTTTTGTAAATATTGTCATCTGTTCCCACCGCACATGATGGCCTACTCTTACGAAAAGCGGGACAGGATTTAACGTGTGCGCAAGATGTTCTGCGTGCGTTCGCACACGGGCCTCGGTTTAAAGTCTCATCCGAAGGACTTTTGTGTGTACATGTGTGTGTGCTTGGAGTAGTATAGAAGATGTAGTATGTGTGTGTGTGTCCGGGAGTGGGTGCGTGCGTGCGTGCGTACGTGTGTGCGTGTGGTGTGTGTGTGTGTGTGTGAGTGTGTGTGTGTGTGGTGTGTGTGTGTGTTGTGTGTGTGTGTGTGTGTGTGTGTGGTGGTGTGTGTGTGTGGCTGTGTGTGTGTGACTTATTTTCATTTGCCTTTATTCTTTTACTTCGACGATAATGGAATAAGCACTCGTGTGTTTTTTTTCATCCAGTCCCCGTGTGTATGCTGTTTTGTAAATTGCTACATCCATTCCCACCGGCACACCATGGCCTGCTCTTCCGATAAGCTGAACGGGTTTTAATGTGTGCGCAAGATGTTCTGCGTACGTTCGCACACGGGACCTCGATTTATAGTCCCATCCGAAGAACTTTTGGGAGGAGTGGAATCGGCGATGATGTTCATTCCAGAGGTAAACATTTTCTTAAACGAGAACCGAACCCGGGTCTGCAGATCACGAGCGCATCATTCTGACCACGAGGCTATCCCGTATGTGTATGTGTGGTGTGCGTGCGTTTCTTTCCGTGTGTGTGTGCGTGCTTGCGTGTGTGCACGCATGCTTGTGTGTATATGGTGTGTGCTTGTGGTAGTAGTAGTAGTAGTAGTAGTAGTAGTAGTAGTAGTAGTAGTAGTAGTAGTAGTAGTAGTAGTAGTAGTAGTAGTAGTAGTAGTAGTAGTAGAAGGCACCCATCAGTCTCCGAAGACTATTGGGTTTGCGCTCTATTCTTTACAGCGCTAAGCCTGGGTAAGTAATAGTGGAGGGCAAACTGTTACCCATGCAGCAGACACCCCCCCTCCCCCTCTCCACGCACTGGAATGATCCATTGGAAAGTGAATGACCGAAACGAATGGTTCCAGTACCGTCGCAGGAGCCACCAGCACGTTGCCATATACAGCCCCGAGCCGCCCTGGGACTCTAACTCCCCGATTTTTCCTCAGGGATGGTGTCTAAACACGACACCTGTGTTCATGCTGTTTTTTTTTATATAATTCTGTCATCCGCTCTTACCGGCACGCAATGGCCTGCTTGTATATATAAACACACACACACACACACACAACACACAACACACACACACACACACACACACACACACACACACAACACACACCACACACTATATATATATATATATATATATATATTTTTTTTTTTTCTATTTTTATACATAAATTAATATCTGACTTGATAAAAACCCACAATTCTGCTGGGCACCCCTCCCTCCAAGCACACAGTTGAGGTAAAATAGTAATAAAAACACAACTGTGTTCTGCTTCATCTCTTTATTTTCAGCACGTTTTCGTTTCTATCACGAAGCTTCCTCAGGTTGAATTCACAAACAAAGAAACAGACAGAGAGAAAGAATGAATGAGTGAATGAGTGAATGAATGAATGAATGAATGATGAATGAATGAATGAATGAATGAATCATCAATCAATCAATCATCAACCAATCAATGATCAATGAATCAATGAAGCAATGAATCAATGAATGAATGAATGAATGAATGAATGAATGAATGAATGAATGAATGAATGAATGAATGAATGAATGAATGAATGAATGAATGATTTTTATTTTCCAAGGTAAACAGCGTAAGCATTCACATACGTTTTTGCATCCGCCCTTGTCCTGATTAGGGAATAGTAGCCCCCCCAAAAAAAAAACAACAACAAACAAACAAACAAACAAACAAAACAAAACACCCTCCCCCCATAAAACAACAAAACAAACAACAGGTAGCCCCCACCCCCACCCCCCAAAAAAAAGAAGGAAAGAAAAAACAACATAAAAAACCCCAAAACAACCTCCCCCACCAAAACAACAACAACAACAAAACAAACAACAGCAACAAAATAAATAAATAAGATAAACAAACCACAATCACCAACAACAAAAGTTCAACCAATGATTTAAAAAAAAAGAGGATAGGTATGCATTCAACAAACGCATAATCCCCACTAGATACATTGATACACATTTAAACAAAAGAGATAGATATGCGTTAAACAAGCACATAATCCCTAATTGACCTAAACATTAATGTGAAGACAGATACACTAATTAAAAAATCAAGTAGATTAACCTTGAGAGGAGACAGCAGAGAAGAGAGCAAACCAATGCAAAATACAAACATAGAGACAGAGAGAGAGAAGAGAGAGAGAGAGAGAGAGAGAGAGAGAGAGAGAGAGAGAGAGAGAGAGAGAGAGAGAGAGAGAGAGAGAGAGAGAGAGAGAGAGAGAGAGAGAGAGAACTTACTCCCTGCTGTTAAACACACACAACAACACCACACAC
>CM060333.1:299611-307868 GCA_030674155.1 Stramonita haemastoma | reverse complement strand
GAGAGAGAGGAGAGAGGGGAGAGAGAGGGAGGGAAAAGAGAGAGAGAAGAGAGAGACAGAGAGAGAGACAAGAGGAGACAGAGAGAGAGAGACAGAAGAGAGAGAAGAAGAGAGAGAGAAAGTGAGAGAGAGAGAGAGAGAGATGAGAGAGAAGAGAGAGAGAGAGAGAGAGAAGAGGATAGAGAGGGGAAAAGAGAGAGAGAAAAGGGAGAGAGAGAGGGGAGAGAGAGAGAGAGAGAGAGAGAGAGAGAGAGAGAGGAGAAAAGAAAGAAAAAAGAAAGAGAGAGAGAGAGAGAGAGAGAAGAGAGAGAAAGAGAGACAGAGAGACAGAGAGACAGAGAGACAGAGAGAAAAGAGACAGAGAGGACAGACAGACAGACAGACAGACAGACAGACAGACAGACAGACAGACAGAGACAGAAACAGAGATAGAGAGCGTGTACCTTATCAAGGGAAAAAAAATCCTCGAATATTTCGAACTCGAACTAATATTTTTTATTGAGGGTAATTTGATAAGCGAGATTCTTCATTACAACATACCTCTATAGAAAGAAGGAAAACATGAATAAAGCTGTAATTTAAAACACAACAATGAAATGTATCAGTAAGCTTAATAACTTAACTTATCAATGCAGTCCACTACTCACATTACTAGTCAACTCGTTAACAAACCCACCAGTCGATACAAAGAAACAAGATACACATCCGTATAAATGTACATTTTTTCACATACATAAAGACAAATTGAAGTCCTTCGGATGAAACTATAAACCGAGTCCCCGTGTGCGAACGCACGCAGAACATCTTGCGCACGTATTAAATCCTGTTCCGCTTTTCGTAAGAGTAGGCCATTGTGTGCCGGTGGGAACAGATGACAAGATTTACATAACTGCATACACACGGTGACTCGATGTAAAAAAGCAGATGAGTGCTTATTCCATTGTACTCGATATAAAAGAATAAATAAATAAATTGAATAAATAAAATTCACATTACCGACAATCATATTTGCCTAACCAACATCTCACTAACTGAATCAAGCAATCAGTATGGCTTTATGCCGAAGAATCCAAAACTACAGACATAGTAATGGAAACGACTTATTTGACGTTATCTATTGCAGAACAGAGAGTCACAAGATCAAAAGGAGTAGCAAAAACAATACTGCAAGGCACTGTCCTAGGAGGAAGAAAAAGAGGCAGACCAAAGAAGAGATGGGAGGACAACATCACCGAATGGACAGGCCTAGAACTCAACAAAACCCTAGAAAGGCAGAACAGAGAGAGGAATGGAGGGAACTGGTTGTCAAGTATTCATGGGTACCCCCACGGTCGCCAGACTAAAGGATAGATAGATAGATAGATAGATAGATAGATAGATAGATAGATAGATAGATAGATAGATAGATAGATAGATAGATAATAGATAGATAGATAGATAGATAGATAGATAGATGGATTAGATAGATAGATAGATAGATAGATAGATAGATAGATAGATAGATAGACAGACAGACAGACAGACAGATAGATAGATAGATAGATAGATAGATAGATAGATAGATAGATAGATAGATAGATAGATAGATAGATAGATAGATAGATAGATAGATAGATAGATAGATAGATAGATAGATAGATAGATAGATAGATAGACAGACTGAAGAACACAGAGTGGAATGGAGGGAACTGATTGTCAAGTCTTCAGGGTGCCCTCACGGTCGCCAGACTAAGGGATAGATAGAGATAGATTGCAATAAACAATAGATAGTAATTATAACACCTCTCTTTCTACACTTACCTTTGCAAACACGCACACATACAGACACACACAGACATACACATGCACGCACACACACACGAACAAGCAAACGCACATATGCACACACATTAATATAACACCCATAGGAATAAACGAATCCTCCAACCCGACATTCTAAATCACAAATCCAAATCATTCTACATCAACAGAATAAAACGCAATCCTTACACCAGTTCAATGACATAAATTCCAAAAAAGCATAGAAGTTCAAGATAATAGAAATTCACACACACACACACACACACACACACACACCACACACACACACACACACACACACACACACACATACACACAACACACACACACACACACACACCACCACCACCCCTACATACAACACACACACACACACACACACACACACACACAGAGTTACACACACACGAACACACACACACACACACACACACACACACACACACACACACACACACACACACACACACACACACACACACACACACACACACACACCCCTACACCCACACACACACACACACACACACACACACACAACACACACACACACACACACACACACACACACACACACACACACACACACACACACACCTACACACACAACACACACACATTTCCAAATGCACAGCCCACTCTGAACAAAGGATGAAGGAGAGTGAATGCTGATCTCACGGCTGCTGCAGTGAACCCGTGGATAGAAAAACAACAACTCCTACAGCTTTCACAGAGCCGTTGTCTGTGCCTCTGCATCCAACAAAGCAACAACATGAAGGATTTTTTGGTTGTTGGCTATTTCAGGTGACTCCTGCCTCTTGGCCTGTCTTCTCTTTACTTTGTTTAGTAGTCGTTTTGCTTGGAACTCTTTTGTATATATTCCTCTCTTTCGTGCTTTTTTTGTAGACCTTGTATATCTTTACAAAATGAATTATGTATATTGAGTCTTTTTTTTTGTTAAGACTTATTAACAAACAGTGTTGTTTTCAAATTTGTTTTTTGTGGTTTTAAAAAAAATTGTTCAATATTTTGGATTTTGCTTTGTCTGTGTCAATTTCTCCATATGCCTTTTTCTCCTTACATTAAAAAAAAAAGTTATTTTGATGTCAATTGAGAGGGGATAGAACGACAAAAGCTTTTTATCTGTATTTGTAAAGACAAGGTTTTGGGTTGATGCAAACTACTTCATATCTACATCACTGTTTAGTTGTTGCCTCATTTTCAGTGATGTTCCTGTCCTGCTGGGTCCACGCTGCCCATTTCAACTTCTCTGCCCCAGCCATACCCAGATTTCTGATGTGGCATCCTCAGCGTCAGAAGTCCACAAGGACCCTACCAACATCAAGCCACAGCAGGGCCACCAGCCAGAGGGGCCCTGCACTGCTACTGGGTCACTTTGGTGGAGTTCAGTGGTGCCTGTTATGAGCTGACACAAGCAGGATACTTGATTTTTTAAAAATGTTATTTATTTTTTATTTTATTCATTTATATCGAGGATAATGGGATAAGCACTCTTGTGCTTTTTTACATCCAGTCCCCGTTTGTAAATATCATCTGTTCCCACCGGCACACGATGGCCAACTCTTACGGAAAGCGGAACAGGATTTAGCGTGTGCGCAAGATGTTCTGCGTGCGTTCGCACACCTACTAAGCCCCCTACTGACGATATCAATGGCTTGGTGACAGAGTCAGACTGAGCAAGACGCCAGAGTGACGTCGTTACCACCACACCATCCCTCCTTGTAACGACCCTCTTCCGGAAACATCCAGCCCTGGAGGATTCAATACAGACTCTCCACGGGCACAGAAGTGTATGGGGGAACCAAAATCGAGGTCAGAATAAGACCAGAGCAAATGAGGGCACCAAATCAGAGACAATTTTTCTGTCATTGCATGATGAGCAATGGCGCCGAGGATGATGTAATGCTGCTGCTTTAGGAGTGCATTTGCTTTGAGACTGCGTGACAGGGCCGAACTCTACGCTTCCTATCATAACAAATCCTGCATCAACTGAACCCGATAGTTACAGACACCTGCAGTGTTGGTCAGGTGATTTGAGCAACGCTTTCCAAATTACATCTATAAAGTAGCTGAAGTTCGATGATGTGGTCCCAGTCTTCCCAATTAGCTCATAGCAAACTCACTCTGTGTAGGAGCTGGCTGGAGTCTGAAAAATCCATATGACTGATATAGGATTCGAATCTACAACTGTCAACTGCATAACCCAAGGTGCTAACCACTGCATATTAGCATCTATTTTAAATTATGCATTTTAAATGCATCTCTCTCTATGTCTGTTTCTGTCTGTTTGTCTGTCTCTTTGTCTCTCTCTCTCTCTCTCCATACGTTTGTTTTCCTCTCTCTTCCTTCTCTCTCTCTCCCTTTCTCGTTTCTCTATAATCATATTTGAATATCTCTGCCCTTCCCCCCTCTCCAACCCTCTTCTCTCTTTTCCCCCCTCTCCAACTCACTCACCTCTCACTTGTAGTGGAGCTCTAGCCCCCTCCCTCCCCCCGACCCCCCACCCCCCCCTTCCAGGCACAAAAAAGCTGTTTTAGCTGGAGATGTCAGAAGGAAACAAGACCCCCGTTTTGCTGTGTGTGGAGACGTGACGTGTCTGCCTTCCCTGCCTGTGCTGATAGTGGAAAGGTTGGCTTTCTGTTTGGTGTAACCATGCTGACTGACTGGAGGTCACACTTCTGTGTCAGAAAACATGTACACTTCAGCCATTAATTTTAGGCTTGAGAGTAGGCAAGCACTGGATGGGATGAAATGAGAAACAGACTCTCTCTCTCTCCTCTCTCTCTCCTCTCTCTCTCTCTCTCTCTCTCTCTCCTCTCTCTCTCTCCCCTCTCTCCTCTCTCTCTCTCTCTCTCTCTCTCTCCTCTCTCCCCTCCCTCTCTCTCTCTCTCCCTCTCTCCCTACCTTCTCTCTCTTTCTCCATCCCTCCCTCCCCCCCCCTCTCTCTCTCCCCCCCCCCCTCTCTCTCTCTGACTCCGAGAGCTGATCTCAATAAATTGGAGATAGAAGTAATATTTTTCAGCGTGTCTTTAATTAACCTTTAAATCACCAGCTAAATCAGCATTTTGCAAGTTGTTGGACTACCACCATCACTGGAAGTTAGCTCACTTGGCTGCTGCAAGAACAGTGCAATCCTTCCAGGAAAGTCAGCGGAGACAGCAACACCGCGACTATTGCTTTGCCACTGAGGGCTGCTGGCTCAGATGATTGTTAACAACCTCCAGTGTATTTCTGTCAGAACTAGAATCCAATCCAATCCAATGATGTTTGCTTACAGCCCCGCCGACCGCACGGGCCATATCGGGGCTGTCACCTCGTCACATCTTAAAACTCGTATTAAAAGTGTGCGACTATAATACAGTTTAAAACGGGGTATAAGACCAACTTGACTGTCCTGGGTCAGAACTAGAAGCAACCCAGACAAATCAACAGAGAGACTAAAGATGGGCAGAGGAGAGGAGAAAAGAAGAGGAAAAACAAGGCAGGCACAGGACAGAAGACAGACAAAAGTGATGGAGATGGGCAGAAGGGGGGAGACAGGGAGAGGAAGAAGGAAGCAAGCAGAGGAGAGGAGAACAGGTGGAGGGGAAAAAAGGCCGGCACAGGACAGAAGACAGACAGAGAGGAGGAGATGGGCAGAAGAGAGGAGACGGGGAGAAGAAGAAAAAGGCGAGCAGAGGAGAGGAGACAGGCATCAGAGAGGCAAACAAGAAGATAAACCAAGTACATCGTTTTCCTCTCAAACTTCTCAACGTTTGTTTATGCCACACCCCCCCTTCCCCACCACTCCATGCTTTCACACACACACTGACACAGGGGGATGGGGCAGCCTAGTGGTTAGAACACTGCACTTGCAATTTGACGACCCGGGTTCGATTCCCGGTCGAGGAGATTTTGCTCCTGGAGTTAACATCAGTGCTGACTCCAGTCTCCCCCAAAGTCCTTCGGATGAGACTATAAACCGATGCCCCGTGTGTGAACGCACGCAGAACATCTTGCGCACACGTTAAATCATGTTCCGCTTTTCGTAAGAGTAGGCCATCGTGTGCCGGTGGTTCCCACGACATTTACAAAAATGCATACACACGGGGACTGAATGTAAAAAAGCACAGGAATGCTTATCCAATTATCCTCGGTATAAAAGAATAAAAAAAAAAACACCCTTCTCTCCAAATGACGTGACACACCCCTTCTCTCCAAATGACGTGACACACCCTTCTCTCCAAATGACGTGACACACCCTTCTCTCCAAATGACGTGACACACCCTTCTCTCCAAATGACGTGACACACCCTTCTCTCCAAATGACGTGACACACCCTTCTCTCCAAATGACGTGACACACCCTTCTCTCCAAATGACGTGACACACCCTTCTCTCCAAATGACGTGACACACCCTTCTCTCCAAATGACGTGACACACCCTTCTCTCCAAATGACGTGACACACCCTTCTCTCCAAATGACGTGACACACCCATCTCTCCAAATGACGTGACACACCCATCTCTCCAAATGACATGACACACCCCTTAAACTGTGGCCTCTTGCGCATGGATTTGGCTTTTGCTATGCGTCACGTGCTGTCACAAGCGTTGGCAACAGACACAGTGGCTGGACAACAAAGAAAACTTGACCTGGTTGGCGTACCTATAGCAGACGTTACAACTGAGGACAACTGTGCCACATAATTATTTAGATGAGATATGAGGTGCAAGCCTATTGTAAGAAGTAGTAGGCACCCATCAGTCTCGTAAGACTGTGGAGTTGCGCTCTAGTCTTTAGAGCGCAAAGCCTGGGTAAGTAAGTATGGAGGGCAAACTGTAAGTAGGGCTATGTTATAAAATACTCTGAGTGAGCTGACAGACAGACCCCTGCAGACAAAACTAAGATCTAAGGGACATTTCCAGAAACGAAGACTTTGCTCATGTCTGTATTTTTGATGAAACACATGCACTATTTTTTATCTGTGACTGTAATGTAAAGGCCTGCTTTTTGGGTTTACCTAGGCTTCTCATAACACTTCAGATTACTGAGATTCAGAACACGGAACATCGAAGACTTGACTCTGGAAGAAAGAGGCATTCACTCCAGGGTGCAAAAATGAGAGGAGTCAGAATGCTGAGAGCATCTTTCTTAGTCTAGCGTGAACTATTTGTATGACATAAACTATTTACTTTTTTGTGTTGGCCACAAATTACTAAATGCATAATTATGTCAGTTTGTTTATTTGTCTGCCTGTCTGTCTGCCTGTCTGTGTATTCTCTCCTCTCTCTCTCTCTCTCTCTCTCTCTCTCTCTCTCTCTCTCTCTCTCTCTCTCTCTTCTCTCTCTCTCTCTCTCTCCTCTCTCTCTCTCTCTCTCTCTCTCTCTCTCAAAAGTCCTTCGGATGAGACTTTAAACCGAGGCCCCGTGTGCGAACGCACGCAGAACATCTTGCGCACACGTTAAATCCTGTTCCGCTTTTCGTAAGAGAAGGCCATCGTGTGCCGGTGGGAACATTTACAAAACTGCATACACACGAGGACTTGATGTAAAAAAGCACAAAAGTGCTTATCCCATTATCCTCGATATAAAAGAATAAATCAAATCAATTAAATCAAATCAAGCTCTCTTCCCTCTCTCCTCTCTCTCCCCTCTCTCACTCCCTCCATTTCTCTCTCTCTCTCTCTCTCTCTCTCTCTCTCTCTCTCTCTCTCTCTCTCTCTCTCTCTCTCTCTCTCTCTCTCTCTCTCTCTCTCTCTCTCACTCCCCCCATCTCTCTCTCTGTCAAAGTTTCTCAGGATTTAACCCCCCCCCCCCCCCACACTTCTTTCTCTCCAAGTCTCTGTGTCTTCCTTTATACTCCAGACCTATGCCTCTTAACTTGTACCACACCTTTCCTTCCCCTTAGGGCGGGCAGTTGAGCTGTGCTGGAAGTGGTAGGCGAGGAGGAGGAGGAGGAGGAGGAGGAGGAGAGGAGGAGGAGGAGGAGGAGGAGTACATCATAGCAGTTCTGTTTTATGTGCTGACATTGTCTTGAGAAGTGTCTGCTTCTCCTCCTGTGTTTCCAAGATTGGATGTCTACTGGTACTGACTGACTGACTGGCAGACAGGCAGGCAGGGTAACTGGCCAGTGATCGAAAGTCTTATGTCAACGAACTCGCTCGGTACCCAAGGTTATTCTGGTTGGATCGCACTCATTGAAACAACAGAGTAAATGTCAACATTTGTCTGCCTGCCTGCCTGCCTGACGACCCCCCCCCCCCTCTCTCTCTCCTCCCTCCCTCCCTTCCTCTCCTCTCTCTCCTCTCTCTCTCTCTCTCTCTCTCTCTCTCTCTCTCTCTCTCTCTCTCCCCTCTCTCTCTCTCCTCTCTCTCTCTCTCTCTCTTCTCTCCTCTCTCTGGTTATTGTTCCATTTTGTCCTCTTATATTGTGGCCTGAGGCCGAAGTACAAGTAA
>CM060333.1:279611-282111 GCA_030674155.1 Stramonita haemastoma | reverse complement strand
TGTGCTGTGCTGTGTGTGCTGTGCTGTCTGTGCGTTTGTGTTGTTGTTGCTGTGCTGTGTTTGTGTTGTGAGTGTTGGTTGTGCTGTGCTGTGCTGTGTGTTGTGCTGTGCCATAGCTGACGCTGTGCTGTGTTGTGTGTGTGGGTTGTACTGTGCCCGTGTTGTGTGTTGTGTGCTGTGCGTATGTGTTGTGTTGTGGTTGTGTTTGGTTGTCTGTGCTGTGCTGTGTTGTGCTGTGCCATACTACGCTGTGCTGTGCTGGGCTGTGCTGTGTCAATGCTGACTGAGCTGGAAGCTGGATGACTGGTGTGGAAGAAGAGAGAGAACACTGCACAGAGAGAGAGAGAGGAGAGAGAGAGAGAGAGAGAGAGAGAGAGAGAGAGAGAGAGAGAGAGAGAGAGAGAGGAGAGAGAGAGAGGAGAGGAGAGGAGAGGAGAGAGAGAGAGAGAGAGAGAGAGGAGAGTGCTGCTGGTCACAATGGCCACTCAACAATGCCTCCATTTGCCTTCCCTACAGACGTGCAGTGATGTTTGCAAGTGGAGGGAATTGACTTATTGCTTTCGCGTACAATTGTACTTAGCGATCAAGCCCCCCCCCCCCCCCCCCCCCTTTGGCCTTTTTGCTTGCTGGTTTGGTCTCTCTCTCTCTCTGTGTCTGTGTGTGTCTCTCTCTCACTCGCTGTCTTTGTCTCTCTCTCTCTCTCTCTCTCTCTCTCTCTCTCTCTCTCTCTCTCTCTCTCTCTCTCTCTCTCTCTCTGTATGTCTCTCTCTGTCTATCTCTCTGTCTCTGTCTTTCTGTCTCTCCGTCTCTGTTTCTGTTTCTGTCTCTGTTTCTGTCTCTGTCTCTGTTTCTGTCTCTGTTTCTGTCTGTCTGTCTGTCTGTCTGTCTGTCTGTCTCTCTCTCTCTCTCTCTTTCTCTTCCCCCCCTCTCTCTCTAATGATGCGATGTTTTGCTGTTTCAGGTTTCTTTTACCAGGTGTGTATGTTGTGTGTGTGTGTGTGTGTGTGTGGTGTGTGTGTGTGTGTGTGTGTGTGTGTGTGTGTGTGTGTGTGTGTGTGTGTGTGTGTGTGTGTGTGTGTGTGTGTGTGTGTGTGTGTGTTCTTTTTGCTCCTTACCCGACCCTTGTTTTTCTTCTTCTTCTTCTTCTTCTTCTTCTTCTTCTTCTTCTTCTTCTTCTTCTTCTTCTTCTTCTTCTTCTTCTTCTTCTTCTCCTTCTCCTTCTTCTCCTTCTTCTCCTCCTTCTTCTTCTCTTCTTCTCCTTCTTCTTCTCCTTCTCCTTCTTCTTCTTCTTCTTCTTCTTCTTCTTCTTCTTCTTCTTCTTCTTCTTCTTCTTCTTCTTCTCCTCCTCCTTCTCCTTCTCCTTCTTCTTTTTCTTCTCTTTATTATTTTTTCTTTTTCTTTCACATCTCATCTCCTTCTTCTCTTTCCCCTTCCTTTCCCTCCTCCTTCTTCTACTTCTCGTCGAAGCTGTTGTTGTCATCTTTCTTCATTGGTTTAGATTTTTCATATTCTGAAACCATTCTCTTCTTTTAAAAAAAATAATTTGCACCCCATCTCCTCGAAATCATTAGACACAATCACTGTCTACAATGCATGTTTACAATACATGGTATGATCCGAGCATTCACTATTACCTTGAAACTGGTTTAAATGTAAACTGACGGGCGTATTCCAATGCAATATCGTGGCTTGTCAGTTTTCACTACACTGGAAGCTGGGTGATCTGGAGGGGAGGGGAGAGAGAGAGAGAGAGGAGAGAGAGAGAGGAGAGGAGAGAGGAGAGAGAGGAGAGAGAGGAGAGGAGAGAAGAGGAGAGAGAGAGAGAGTGAGAGAGGAGAGAGAGAGAGAGAGGAGAAGGAGGAGAGGTGAGAGAGAGAGAGATGGAGAGAGAGAGAGAGGAGAGGAGAGAGAGAGAGAGAAGAGAGGAGAGAGAGAGAGAGAGAGAGAGAGAGAGAGAGAGAGAGATGATAATGCAGAGTGTATTTTTGTGCTATTATTATCCCCCTTGTCTAAAGGGCTGTAATGCTACAGACAATGAAACTTTAATATCGTCATTGTTATTGTTGCTGAGAGAGAGAGAGAGAGAGAGAGAGAGAGAGAGAGAGAGAGAGAGAGAGTGAGACGAGAGAGAGAGAGAGAGGAGAGAGGAGAGAAGAGGGGGAGAGAGGAGAGAGAGAGAGAGAGAGGAGAGAATGGTGAGTCTATTCTTATACTTTTGATTATTAACCCCTCCTCTAAAGGGCTGTAAGGACTAGACATTATGATACTATCATTGTTGTTGTTGAGAGAGAGAGAGAGAGAGAGAGAGGAGGAGAGAGAGATGAAGAGAGAGAGAGTCGAGGAGGAGAGGAGAGAGAGAGAGAGAGAGAGAGAAGAACAGACAGACAGACAGACAGACAGACAGACAGACAGACAGACAGACAGACAGACAGACAGACAGAGAAAGAGGACAGAGAAAGAGAGACAGAGACAGAAACAGAGAGAGAGAGGAGAGAGAGAG
>CM060333.1:267111-274611 GCA_030674155.1 Stramonita haemastoma | reverse complement strand
GTTATACCAACTTTCCAAATGCTGTGGAATCCCCCAAATGTTTAGGAATGCTCAGCCTGTTGCCAAGAACCTGCACCTTGTTAGACCTGAACAAAGTGTGCGATTTGAAACCTTCAAGCAGACAATTCAGTATTTAGACTCTCTTGATGATGACCAAGTCACAGTGCATGATGTAGTGTGTTTCATGAAGGACGTACTTAAGGACGCAGAGAATGATGCATACTGTGCACAGCTATGAAAGTTAAATTCTTAAAACACTATGATGATGAAATTGCCTTTGCTCATTCCAATAACAAAATTGATATCATTTCACTCAGAACAATAGCAGACTGTATTTTTGAGAAGTTTTAACGAGAGAAAAGCGAATCTAGTGCTGAAGACGAACAGATGCGTCTTACCAAAGCAGCACTAACTATCATTCAAAATGACAAGTCACTGGTTTCTGCAAGACAGCTATCCTGATGTAGACAGCATTGAAAACCACGCAGACATCCTGCCAGCTACAGTTTCTGAAATCTTGATGCAAGTCACCAACAAATCTGAGGAGAATTAAAAAGTATCAGCAATTAGGCAAACAATGAGATACACTTTATCAACAACCAAATAACAACAAACAAGAGGGGGGAAGAGAGGGGGCTGCCTTTTGTTCTTGCATTTTTAAGAAATTTATTATTACCCTCCCCCCTCCCCTTCTACCCTATTCCTTCCTTCCTTCCTCCCCCCACCACTCCCTCACCCTTCCCTCACCCCTCCCTCCCTCTACCCACCCCTCCTCTCCCCACCCCTCCTCTCCCTCCTTCCCCCACCATCTACCTCCTCCCCCCAACCCTCTACCTCCTCCCCCCCTTCCCCCAATTACCCCTCCTTCTCCTCCCCTTGTCTTTCTGCTCCCTTTCATCCCTCCCCCTATCCTTCTCCCCCCCTTCCCTATGCTTCTCCCTAACACAAACATGGGAAGACAGACAACACATCCCTCCAAAGCTCGGAGCATTAGAAGTTAGGGGCAGATCCCACTACAGATCTGCAATTCCTAACTCAAAGCTTAACTTGTTGTCATCAAAGTTTTAAAACATATATTGGACTAGCAATTCCCCAGTTTAAAGGTGTCCTTTTCTATATCTCTTCAGAATTTAAAAATAAAAAACTTACTTTAAAACATTTTAGTCCACCACACCCTCTTTCAGACAGCTAAACAGCACAGTCTACAATTTTACGTAAAAATTGATGCTTCATTTCCATTACATACAGACTTTTCTCTCGACTACTCAGCAACTTCAAATAATAAAAAGGAATCTCACTCTTTATAATAGCCTTTGAAGGGGAGGTAATATTGCCTTTAAAATGTTTTATCAGGCATGTAGAATGTGTCAAAAACTCTAAATAAAGTTGAGCAATGTTGATCTGCAGTATAACTTAACTTTCTCTTTTCATTCCAAAATTAAAATGCCATAAGATTTCCAACCAAGCATTAAGATTTTACACCTATTTCTCAGTAATCATCAACAGCTTGTTGAAAATTGGGCCTAGGAGATCCACCTTATTACCCGTGAAATATGGATTACCACAAGGATCAATACTAGGACACCTCTTTTCTCTATCTCTATTTATAACAACCTACCTCTGCATAGTCACTGTTTATGTCAAACATTTGTTGATGATACATCAATTGAATGTAACAGCAGTGGTCCAAACCAGCTTGTGAGTGATATGCAGGCAGATATTGATAAACTTATTGAATAGACAGAATTCAATCATATGTCTCTTATTTCAAACAAATCAAAGTGTATGTTTATAACCACTAGGCAAAAAACCCCAGAAATTGCATCTTCTAATGGTGCCACCACAAAACGAGATCATCACAAAATGACAAACAAATAGCATGAAAACCTCAAAACATTTTAAAAAGTATATCGATTTCTTTAAAATACACAATGTACATATGTGAATGACAACAAATTAATTTTCATGGAATACCTGCACATCTTATAAATTTTGAAAGACAGGAAAACTTTTCAAGAATTACATTTCATCAGCCTTCAAAATTTATAACTGGACAAGGGTTGAAGAAAATACTGAGGATGAAAATCTTGTTGTCAATTTATTAAGTGGGGACAATCCATCAAAAAATAAAATTCATCTCCTAAAACAGATATATTGTATTTTGAACACATTCTTTATTCCTGTGGTATGTTATGGAAATGTCCATCCTCAATTGTGACAACTACAAAAAAAATTTGTATAAAAGCGTAAACATCTATATCTGGCATACAAATTATATATTTTTCCTTACCAAAATCGATCTTAAAATTTCTATGATAAAGGCGTCTTCTATTATTCCACAGCTCACTTCTCCATTCATTAACAAAATTTTCTATTAAGAAGGCTTTGATATGTGAAATTTTAACTTTGATAAGTGAACTTTTAAATACTTGACGAAAATTAATACTTGACTGTCTCTCCCACAAAGTCAAATCTGCTTTGCACTAAGATTTTCTTTAATCATATTTAGCTATACTGATTGAATGAAGTATTTGTCAAGGAAATCTATCATCATCTGGTAAACACTTGATGGCAGCTTTTCATTCTGGAAGTGGAGCAGCTGAATCCAGAAACACCCCATTCCAACAGAGACCAAACTGACAAGGGATATCTGACAGTTTCTCCATATACTAACCCTTTTAGTCTGAACCCAGATTTGCCGGGATTGAATAATTGCCCCCTCTGAATCTGGATTTGTTGGGATTTACACACAGTAGATTTCCATCAGGCTGTGATCATCACTAATTGCTACCACATGTCAAAGCTCTATCAGGCTAGAAGTAGAAGCCCTGCTGAGAATCTGGAAGTAATTGTAGCTGCTGGTATGTACTTAGAACGAGGAAAAGGCTAGCAAGCATGTGTGCCTGACCTGATTTTGTGATGGAATGCAAAATCTAGGGGCAGTTTGTGTTCAGAGAATCTGAATGGAAGAGGGTTAAAGGAAAACTATATTTTAAAACCTTTAACTGAAACTTATGAAATTATTGCTGTATTTTCATCTCCCCAAATTTCACATCCATACAACAAAACAGGTACAACAAATTTATGGAATAAATCAAGTGCCCCATGTGTCTACGTCTGTAGTTCAAGGGCTTTGATTTGTTTTTACAAGATATAGCCTATATAAGTTCCATGTATTATTATTATTATTATTATTATTATTATTATTATTATTATTATTATTATTATTATCTGTAGTTCTATTTGCTGTGCAGTCCTTATTAAGCTAAACATGACTTTAACAGCTTTATCATAAGCATTTTTCATTCACTACATTTTCATATGCCCATAATTACACATCAATACAATAAAACACACAACGATTTTATGTGTACATAGTTCTTTTTGCCATGCAGTCCTTATCAATTAAATCCGGATTTGCTACCATTTGCTACCACTGCTACTGAAGTCGATTCCTAAATATTTAAAACTGTTAAGAACTTCAAGCGTTTTTCTGCTATTTTACATAATTTTTAGAGATACATTGGTGCAGAATATCATGATTTTGGTTTTTACTAGATTGGCAACAAGTTTCTAATGAAAACAGTAAGTATCCAAAATGTCTAAAGCATTTTGTAACCCTGCTTTGTAGTGGAGAATAAAATTGTACAACCCCCATAAAGTAAAAGTTTAACATAACTGGTTAACATTTTGCCATGAGATGAAAGTTGAATATGCAGTGTTAAGCAATTTCTGCTAAATATTGTTCCAAATCATTCAGAAAGTGTGTATGTACCGAAACCACCCTAGTGCACACCTTAAACTCGCTTCTACATGCTTCTGACTCAGGGAAAATCTCCCTCCTCACTCTTCTCGACTTATCTGCAGCATTTGACACTATAGACCATTCAATTCTTCTCTCCCGTCTCCAAAACACTTTCGGTATTAAAGGCACTGCCCTCACCTGGTTTAGTTCGTACCTGACAAACCGATTCCAAACTGTGGCAGTAAACAAGATTCATTCCACACCAACCAAACTAGAATGCGGAGTCCCTCAAGGATCTGTTCTAGGCCCTGTTCTCTTTACTCTCTATACTGCTCCCCTATCACATGTTATTAACCGTCATCAGATCAACCATCACTTTTATGCAGACGACTCTCAGATTCTAAGCAGTGATACACCTGAAAACCTGCCTTCTCTCCTGACAAATATGTCTTACTGCCTTCAAGATATCCAAAACTGGATGATACAGAACAAATTACAATTAAACGCAGATAAAACCGAATCCATGCTTCTAGGGACCAAAGACAAACTGTCTTTTATCACAACAACTTCAATAGAATTCGGCAATACGTCAGTCCCTCTATCCAGTGCTGTAAAGTATCTAGGAGTCGTTATTGACAACACACTCTCCATGCAAAAATTCATCACCCAGACCTGTCAGTCATGCTACTTTCAACTACGGCGCATTAGTGCAATTCGAAAGTAACCTGTCCACTGATGCAACATCCAAACTAGTCACTTCTCTTATTCTTTCACGTCTGGACTATTGCAATTCTCTTTTGGCTGGTCTGCCAGCATCATCTATCCACTCTCTCCAACGTATACAAAACTCTGCAGCTCGACTGGTCCTCAGAAAGAAAAAATCTGAACACATTACTCCTCTCTTGCAATCTCTCCACTGGCTGCCTGTGCCACAGAGAGTTAACTACAAGATCAGTACTCTCTGTTATAAGTGTCTCCACAAAACAGCACCCTCCTACCTCTGTGAATGTCTTCACGTGTACACACCTTCTCGTTCCCTCCGCTCGGCTGCAGATACCTTATCCTTAAAAATTCCGAGATTCAACCTATCTACCGTTGGCCGCCGCTCTTTCTCTATTTCTGGTCCATCAATCTGGAATGACCTCCCTCTCTCCCTTCGGCAAAAGCCTACATATGACACTTTTAAATCCAACATCAAGACACACTTGTTTCAAACCTAAGATTTTTGCCTTCTGTTTTCATCTCCTATTTGTCCCTGCCTTCAACAATTGAAATTCCATTCATCATGTCAAAATGTATAACCTCTATAAGTGTGTGTGTGTGTGTGTGTGTGTGTGTGTGTGTGTGTGTGTGTGTTGTGTGTGTGTGTGTGTGTGTGTGTGTGTGCGTGTGTGTGTGTGTGCGTGTGTGTGTGTGTGCGCGTGCGCGCGCGCGCGTGTGTGTGCTTTCGTATTTGCTAGAATTATTTATTGTCATTGGTTGTTTGTTGTGAGGGTCGAGTGCAAGCGCTTTGATTTGTTTTTACAAGATATAGCGCTATATAAATTCCATGTATTATTATTATTATTATGTGTGTGCTACTTGATATCAATATTACTTCCCCTTCAAAAGCTACATATCCTTTTAAAGAGTTGCATCCCTTTTAATTGTTTGCAGTTGCAATGTAGTCCAGATCAAAGGTTTCATCTGATGGAAATGAAGCAGTAGTTTTGATATGAAATTGTAGACTTGCTGTTGACTTGAGTGAAAGAAGTACAAGGCAAAAGTAAATGATTGTAGACATACAAGTTTTTCAATTTGTAAACATATAGTAAAAGACACCTTTGGAATTTGAACTTGTTGGTTTATGATAAGTTGTAAAAATGGGAAGGCAAAAAGTTAAGCTGTGAGTTAGGAATTGCAGATCTGTAGGGGGATCTGCCCCTAACTTCTAATGCCCTGAGCTTTGGAGTGATGTGTTGTCTATCTTCCCATGTTTGTACTAGAGAGAAGGAGGTGGGGGAAGGGGGAGGGAAAGGAGAGGGATGGAAGGGGGAGGGGGGGAGAGGGGGGACGGGGAGGGGGAGGGAGGGGGTAGGGGGAGCAGGGGAGGGAAAGGAGAGGGATGGAAGGGGAGGGAGGGGGGACAGGGAGGGGAGAGGAGAGGGATGGTGGGGGGAGGGAGGGGAGATGGAAGGTAGGGCGAGAGGGGAGGGGGGAGGGAAGGGAGAGGGATGGTGGGGGGGAGGGGGCAGGGGAGGGAGGGTGGAGGGGGGGAGGGGTAGGGGACCTGTGGGGGAGAGGGGAGTGAGGGGGAGGGTGGCTTTGCAGGGAGGGAGGAGGGAAAGGGGTGGGGAGGGGGAGTGGTGGTTGGGAAGGGAGAAGGTGATTGCCTGTTGCCAGTAGTTTTGTATTGACTGAATATTGTAATTGGTTTGAAGACTTGGGTCACTAACTGTAGGAGTGTGGGTAAGCAAATAAGTTATAACAAACCAGCATGCATCAAGCTTCATGTTCTTTGCATCATATGAATGCATGTTTGAGTGTTTAAGATTATTACTCACATAATGATTGCACAATGTTCAAATTTTACTGCCTACAGTAATGTTATCTGTAAACTTTTCTCAAATTTGCAAACTGGAAGTGCAATTACATTAATTTTCCCCCAATAAAAAGGAACTGGGTCATCCGAAATAAGAAATGTAATTTATACAAGACTGCTTCAATTAAGTGTACAAATTCCTGACTGGACAGCCAGAACAGCTTGCAAAGCAGCGCAAATGGGAAATACCCATTCAGCACCTACTCTTTTCTAATACAATTAAATCTTATCCCCCCACTAAATTTTTATTAAAACCACTTGGGATGGTCAAGTACAACCACCAAAACATAAAACAAGTGAAAAAAAAATGAAACAGTTACTTTTTGCCAGAGCCCTTTTTTGGCAAAATGTTCCTGGACTATACTGATCTGAGCATCAAATACGCTGGTCAGTATCCACTGTGCCTCGGGACGGGCGGTAATTAGATTACTTCCCATGCGATCAGAACTGCCAATCGCGTCGTGGATCTAAATTTAGATCCACACCTGTGAACTGTGCGACGTTCTGTATCGTTGGAGGGGGGAGGGGGGGGGGGGGGGGTTGAAAACCGTCTGTTGTATGCACTTTGCCCGTAGCAGTAAAATGTAGTATTTATGCAGCCTCTGTTTAGAGGCCACATTCCCACTGTCTGACGGTGCTGTCGTTGCGGAGAAGTTATACAGAATCGCGGCAGATCAATATTTGCACCCTGTTACACTTTTTTTCTCTCTTTCTTTCCTTCGTCCTGTATTATTTCATCCTCCGTTTGTCAAGCTGTTATTCTCTATCATAAGATAGAGATGTTGTGGATCTTGTGTTGAAGTTGTATTCTTGTCGTCTATGTTTCTTTGTTTGCTTGTTTATTTGATTGTTGGTTTTGTCACCTCCTTTTCTGGTTTTCCCCACATAAATATTTGTTACGCCTTTGAACATTTTAAACTCATGTGCTTAAATACATCTTGAAAATATACTATGTTTGGGCGATACATGATAAGGTTGCTGATTTTTTTTTAAATGTTTGTTTGCTGTTAGTTTATCTTGTTATATTTTTTCATTTTCTTCATAATATTGTTTCAGAGAAAGAAAAGTATGTTAAGATGTTTGATGTGTTTGTATTTCAGTGTGGTTGGGCTACTCTCTTCTCAGCTGTCTTCTCTCAACTGTAATGTATATGATTCACTTACTGTAATGTTTG
>CM060333.1:258595-262011 GCA_030674155.1 Stramonita haemastoma | reverse complement strand
CCTGCGTAGTTACCAGAACGGGCCCACCACTGAACACCACCAAAGTAACCCAGAAAGCAGTTGAAAGGGCCCTTTTGGGGGCGGCGGCCTTACGGCGGCCTGAATTGTGGGCCCCTTGGACTCCCGCCCTGAGGATGAGAAAAAAACAAATCGGGGTTTGGGGCTGGGGGGGGGAGATTAAAAATGGGGGCGTGGGAACGCAGGGGGGGGACATTGCTGAAGATGGGCAGAAAAAAAAAATTTTTTTAAAATTTTTAATATCCCCTTTTTTTTAAATTGTTATATCATTTTTTTATCAAAAATTTTATTTGTTTTTTTTTTTGTTTTTTCTTCTTGGGGGTTTTCTTTTTTTTGTTTATTTTTTTAGTCATTTAGTTATTTTTTTTTTTTTTTTTTTTATTTTTTGTTAAATACTTGTTTCTTTTTTTTTTTTGGGGGGCTATTAATTTTCTTTCCCGTTTATTTACGTATCATTTTTTTTTTTTTTACCTTTTTTGGTTTCTGTTGATCTTTTAGGTCGTTCATTTATTCAGAAATTTTTTAAAACTATTAAATACTTATTTCTTTTCAATCTTTTTTGCTTTTTTCCTTCACTTTTTTGGGGAATTTTTTTCTCTCCCCCTCCTCTTTACATCTTTTTTTATTTCCTTTTAGTTTAAAAAAAACCCTTTTCTTTAGAAACAAACACCCCCCTTTGGGGTACTCATACTGAAAGCAAACCTTCAGTTCAAAAAAGGGGTTTTGGGTGTAAGTACTGTGTGTGTAGGAAATTCTGTTTTTCACTTGAAAAAAAAGAGAGGAGGTTTTTTGTAAAAGGATGCAATAAACTGTAAAATATCTTTCTGTCAGCCCTTTTCAACTGACCTTGCTTAGGTATGTTTGAGTAATTGTGTCCATGGTGTTGGCCCCATTTTCCTGTCTGCCAGACTTGTTGCAGATTTTTTAAGATTTGCATGGCTTCCCCTCCAGTTTGACCCAACTCGAGGAATGTTGTCACCCCTGTATTTCCCCCTTTTTTTTTAGCGATCTATCTTTTCCCTTTTTTCCGGGGGTAGGGTGAGTGTGTACCTTACTGGGGGGGAATTGGGGAAATTTTGTTTTTCCCGTGTTCGTAGCCCATACAGCACCAAAGGGGGAAACGAGACCCCATTTTTGGAAGCAAAACGTTTTAAGCGAGAAACACAACTAAAACAAATTAACAAAAAAAGTCGGGAGGGGTTTTTAAAAACAAACAAGACCTCTCCCCCTTATTTCCTGATTTTAAAAAGGAATTCACATGGAGGGGGAGAGATTTTTGGCCAACCATAAAATTTGTGCACATCAATGCAAACAAATCGAGCCCATAAAAAGTTTTCAAAAAGGGGCCCAAAAGTGCAGTGTACAAAACAGAAAAAATTTGGAAGGGGTTTTTTAAAAACTGTTGGGGTTAAGGCAGGACTGTCACCTCACCCCCCCCTTTTTTTAAACCCTTCCCCTTTTCCTTGGGGAATCAGGGGTTGGGCACGGGAACACCTGAAATTGTCAGCTTGGGGGGGAAAAACATTACAAACCTCCGTTTTACAGATGATATTGACGGGCTATGGATCAGAGCAAGGTTTTTCCCCTAACAAACCCTAAAACAATGTCTCTAAAACATAGACATTAAAACCATAAGAAAAAACCAAAAAAAAAGCCCCATAATATTAAGAGCATCCCCCCGATAGGGGGTTTTCAATGACCAAAAACGGGGAAAGGGTCAAAGCTTAAAATATTTGGGGGCGTTTATCAACAAGGGGGCCAACCAGAGGAATATCTGGTTTTTCACGCAATAAAAATATTGCAAATCGGAACACCATCTGGAAAGAAAAATATCTCACTCACTCCCGATCAACAATCCCTCTCTTGAAAATCCATATTCCTGTATGCCTGTGAATCGTGGACCCTGATACTAAATTTAAAGGGGAAAAATGCAGTAGTAGAGATGAGATGTTTCCCGGGGGACCCCTTTGGGGAAAAAAGAAAAAAAAAGAAGAAGAAAGAAAAGAAGAAGAAGAAAAGAAGAAAAAAAAGAAAAAAAGAAAAGAAGATATATAGGAAAAAAAGGAAGAAAAAAAAAGAAAAGAAGAAAAGAAGAAAAAAGAAAAAGAAAAAAAAAGAAAGAAGAAGAAGAAAAAAAAGGGTTTTTAAAGGGGGAAAAAAATTTGGAAGTGAGATAAAAATAAAAAAAGGAATTAGGGGGAGGGGAAAATGATAATGAAAAGGGGATAATGATAATGAAAATGGGGAGGGGAAAGGGGGAAAAGAAAAGAGCGGGGGGGAGAGGAGGGGCAGGAGAGGGGGGGGGGAAAAGGAGGAGGGGGGGAAAAAAGAGGAGGAGAAGAAATAAAAAAAAAGGGAAAGAAGGGAAAACCCAAAAAAAAGAAAAAGATCAATATAAACCAGACTAACATCAAAAACAACAAAAACAAAAACGGCAATACGTTTTTAAAAAGCAAGAGAAACATAAAGTTTTTTTTTTTTGTTTTTTGGGGGGAAAAATTTTAAATTTTTCCCTCATGCATCTACAAAATTTTTAAAATCATTTCACAGTAACATTTATATTTGCGTGTATTTTTTAAAAAAATTACTTTTTTTTTTTTTTTTTTCCCTTTGACCCCCCCACGTGAAAAATTGGGGGAAATTTAAAAAAAACACAAAAAAAACGGTTTTTTAAAAGGGATAACTATTAGCCTAATTAAAAACAAGCAAAAAATCCCCCCAAAAATCTAATTCCGTCATTTTAAAGGGGAAGGGGTTTTTGAGATGCGGGGGAGTAAAAAGAATGGAAAAATGATTCACTGTGAAAATTTCCTTCCCCCTTTTTAGGTTTTGGGGGCTTTTTGGCAAATCTTTTTTCTTTTTTTTCTTTTTTTTCCTTTTTTTTATCAACCAAATGGGCCCCCGCAGCTATGGGGGTTTTAAAAAAAATTTACTTTAAAAATTGCCCCAAAAAAGGGGTTAAAAAAAAAAAAGGGGAAATCAAACTAAAGGGGGATCCCCCAGAGAAAGAGATGAAAAGAAAAATTTTGAAAAACAAGAAGAACTGAAAAAAAAAAAGAAGAAGAAAAAGAAGAAGAAAAAGAAAAAGAAGAAGAAGAAGAGAAGAAAAATAAAAAAAAGAAGAAAAAAAAAAAAGAAAAAAAAAAAAAGAAAAGAAGGGGAAAGGAAAAAAAAAAAGAAGAAGAAGAGGAAAAAAAAAGAAAAGAAGAAAAAAAAAGTAGAAAAAAAGAAGAAGAAAAAAAGAAAAAAAAAAAAAAAAAGAAAAAAGGGGAACCCCCAGGAATTGCGAAAAAAAACGAAGAAAAGAAAATTTTTTAAAAGAATTGTAAGAAGAAAAACGAAAAAGAATTGCGAAGAAGCCGAGGGAAGAAAAAGGAAGAAAAAAAGAAGAAAAAGAA
>CM060333.1:233595-238595 GCA_030674155.1 Stramonita haemastoma | reverse complement strand
AACAACTTTAACTTCTTAATCACTTTGATAATGATTAATTAAAAACTCAAATAAGAAAAATCCTAGATAAAAAATTTTCAATGGCAGCAATTTAGCATTTTTGAGTAGGAACCTGGCCTTTGGCCTGACCTGACTTGAGTTTTGGATCCTGGATAAGCCTTCGTCAGAGGTCCCGAAGATGATACCTGCTGTGGTACCTTACAGCGAGACACTTTTCACAATTTTTCATCGCATTCATAAAATATTGATATATTGCTGTGACTCTTTCTAAGCTGCCATCGAAAGACGGCGACAAAGAAGAAAGAATGTGTGTTTAAAGTCTATGATGTGGATCTATAAGTAAAAAGTAGTCAGTCCAGTCAGTCATTAAGTAAGTAAGTAAGCCTTATGTAAATAGATAGATAGATAGATAGATAGATAGATAGATAGATAGATAGATAGATAGATAGATAGATAGATAGATAATACATAATAATACATACATAATACATTAATACATACATCATACATACATACATACATACATACATACATACATACATACATACATACATACATACATACATTTTTCGTTTCATTTATTTATTTTTTTTTTTAAAGATACACAGATATATCCATCTCAATGTTTGGGTTATCAAGTAAGACAGGCCTATTGGCTGGGACAACTTATTATCTCCCTTGCCTTGCGTCCTTTTTCCTTTAAAAAAGTAAGGGACCCCCTAACATTTGGCACACAGAGTCACTAGCTGTTTATTTTTTTCTGCCTGTACATTTTTTTCACAACAAAGTTTTCAAACAGATTTTTGCTTTCTTTTATTTTGTCTTTTACTGGCAGCAGTGGTAGGCCATAATACTATTACATATTCTATTCTTAAGGCTGCAATAGACACTCCTAAAGTCATGAAAAGTGTCTTGCTATAAGGTACCACACACGACACAGCTTAGCATGTCACAGCTTAAAAAGCTGGAATTTATTAAAGCACAGCTTAAAAAGGCTGGGACATTTATTAAAGCGTTACAGCTTATAAAGGTTTTGGACATTTATTAAGCGTTACAGCTTATAAAAGGCTGGGCATTTAAAGCGTCGCTAAAGGGCATTTATTAACGTCACACGCATCGGAACAAACTTTTGACCAAAACAGCAAAGAAGACAGTTAATAAAAGACCCAAAAAACTGACAAAGAAGAAAGAGAGACATAAAGATAAACAAACAGACATAAAAAGAAGAAAGGACAGAGAGAAATGAAATATTACAAAAAAAAAAATAATCAGAGAAAGTTACACAAAATAAATAAAAGATCAACAGAACAAAGGAAAGAAAGTAAGCCAGGCAAAAAAGGAAGGAAAATAAAGGAAACAAATTAATTAACAGGTTAAGGAATGAAAGAAACGTGTGTTTTTTTTAAAGATGAGGAAAATAACAGAAAAAAGAGACATACAGAAATGAATTCAAAAAGTAAAACGGAGTAGAAGACAGACAACGAGAAAAAAAAAAAAAAAGACAGAGAGATAATATCAAAAGTAGAAAGACAGAGAAAGAGAGAAAAACAAATTGAAAAAAAAAAACGAAAAAAAAAAGATACATGAAAGAAAAAGGTAATAACTCTCTTCTCATACATTGTTGGGTTTTTTTTTCTTTTTTTGTTCATTTCTGAAGTAAGCCAAGCAGTCAGACATAGAGAGCTCCCTCGCGTTTTATGAAGTCTCCTCCTTTTATCTAGACCACCCCTAAATTAGTATCTGTTCAATCACTGAATATTTGAGCTAAAGTGCGGGATTCCCGGAGAGAGAGAGAGAGAGAGAGAGAGAGAGAGAGAGAGAGAGAGAGAGAGAGAGAGAGAGATTTGCATGTGTAGTATCTTCTCGCCTTTATTGTTCTTGTAATCTTAATAAATACCCAAGACAACAGTCAAAGGCCTGTACTTGTTTGGCTTTTTTTTGGTGGATTCTTTTAGCATGCCAGTAAAGAAATGACAGCGCAAGATATCCTGTATGACTTTCTGCTGTCATAAGAACACTATGTGACTGGGTGACTTTTATGTCTATCAGAAAATAGGGAGATTATGTTATCGTTGTGTTCTGTCGCAGAAATCCTTAAATCTGTACACCCCCTTGTGTTCTTCTGTTGCTATTTTGAGCGGTTTATTTGCTAGATGGATTTGGTCCTTTTTTTTGGTTCTATCTTTCTCTTTGTTTCGTGAAGTTTTTGTTGGATGCTCATTCTTGAGCGTTTGTCTGTCTGTCTGTCTGTCTGTCTGTCTGCAGCAAGTCTATCATGCTTCTTTCTTTTTTTCCTTTATTTGTTTTCTTTTTTTCTTGTTGCTGTGTCTGTCTGTCTGTCTGGTTGTTTTTCTTTCCCCAACAGATAGTTTTCATTGGTTTCGTCCTTTTGTTTTTCCCAATTCTTTGTTTTTGTTTCTGTTTAATTCTCTTCTATTTATTATTGTATTTTGTTATGTCCTATCCTCTCTACTTTACTGCAATGATTTCAGGTAAGGGCAAAGAAGCAAACAGCCAAACAGCAAACAAACATTAAAACATGGAAACACATCTTAAAATGTTAAAGACGAAAACACACCAGAAGAGATTGCCAAGAGACCCTAAAGCGATGCTGAACCCAGAAAAAAGCCATAGGGAGTTTACAGGACTATATAAAATGGTGTTCGGCAGTTCTGTCTTCCTCTCTTTCTCCTTTCCTCATGCGGTGTATTTATGTTTTCGGGGGAAACTGCAGACAGACAAGTGTTAAGGAGAGGAGAGAGAAGAGAGAGAGAGAGAGAGAGAGAGAGAGAGAGAGAGAGAGAGAGAGAAGAGAAGAGAAGAGAGAGAGAAGAGAGACAGACAGACAGACAGACAGACGACAGCAGACGACAGACAGACGACAGACGAGACAGAGACAGAGACAGAGACAGAGACAGAGACAGGAGACAGAGACAGAGAAGACAGAGACAGAGACAGACAGAGACAGACAGACAGAAGACAGACAGACAGACAGACAAGAATACAGAGAGACAGACAGAGAGACAGTCATAGAGACAGACAGAGAGAGACAGAGAGAACCCTTACCCAAAAGGTGTGCTGAAGAGAAGTATAGGTACTGTGTGTTGTAAAGGTCGAATGCAAGCACTTTGATTTGTTTTCACAAGATACAGCGCTATACAAATTCCATGTATTATCATCATCAGTAGTAGTAGTAGTAGTAGTAGTAGTATAGTAGTAGTAGTAGTAGTTAGTATAGTAGTAGTAAGTAGTAGTAGAGTAGTAGAATAGTAGTAGTAGTAGTAGTAGTAGTAGTAGTAGTAGTAGAGTAGTGTAGTAGAGAGTAGTAGTAGTAGTAGTAGTAGTAGTAGTATAGTAGTAGTAGTAGTAGTAGTAGTAGTAGTAGTAGTAGCAGTAGCAGTAGCAGCAGCAGCAGCAGTAGCAGTAGTAGTAGTAGTAGTAGTAGTAGTAGTAGTAGTAGTACAGTAGTAGTAAGTAGTAGTAGTAGTAGTAGTAGTAGTAGTATCACAGGGTACACTTTCTCGTTAAGTGGGCTCTCTTTCCGCCACTGACGCCTGTAGACAATGCTAACACAGCGCAGGAAGGACTGCATCGTTGGAATCTACCGTTTTTCTTACCAGGCCACACACTGGAAACACTCTATGCAGAAAGAAAACGAACAAGAAAATGACTAGGCAACAAGCCAACCCATCGAATAGCAAGGTAATATATGAGCCAACCAAACAATCATTCATCACAGCAACCAGCCGTCCAACTAACCAGCCAGCCATCCAACTGACTAGCCAATCTTGCTAGTCAACCAGCATACCAGTCAGCTAGTCAGCTAACTAGCCAACCAACTATCCAAGCAACCACCATAGCACCTAAGAAACTAACTAATCAAGTCAGCAGGACAATTAATAGCCAGCCAGCCAGCCAGCCAGCCAGTCAGTCAGACCACCCAGTAGAAGCATTATGACATTTTCTAAAACAAAAAGTAAGGAATAAAAATACCCCGTAATATATATTTCTTTTTAACAATAGCTATTTTGGTCCTCCCCCACACACACCACCCACCTCTCTTACGCATTATGTATTGTGGAGAGCTTTTTTTGCAGAGAGCAGTTTAGTGGCTGTAGGCATGGCCCCGCTGTCAGCCCTCTCCTGTTCAGACAGCTGCCACATTACTGCTGGTGAGTTATGCTACTGCTGCTGCTGCTGCTGCTGCTGGTTCTAGGTTTTCTTTCTTTAATACGTTGCTTTCTTTCTTCGGGTGGATTTGTTTCTAGTTTTTTCTTCTTTGATGATTTTGTTCTGACTTACTTTTGCGGGTATTTTTATTTATGTCTTCGTTTTTGTGTGTTTTTTTTTTATCTGACACAATTTTGAAAAAAGCCACACAAACAAAAACGTATACACACTATTGTTTAGGCATCATCCTCTAAAATTATAATGCGGGTATCTTCCTGATTGGCAAAATTGGACGTATACCCGGAGGCCTGTCAGTGCAAGTGGCTTCCCCACCCTCTGAAGATTTGTGCTGGGAATCCCTCTTTTCTATCCCTCTCTTTTTCATGCTTTGTTTCTTTTTTTTTCTCTTGACAAATTTTAATCCTTTTCTGTGTTCTCCCTTTCTTGGTCCACTCGTTACCTTTTCTCTCCAGAAAGACTAAAAAAGATAACAAGTCTCTCCCACACTACAATTGGATGTGCTGGGCCTGACTTGTCAGGCGCTTAACGGCAGCGCAACGCGTTTTTGTTCATTGTGCATGCAGACAACGCTGGTTGCTGACTGAGCGTGGGACACAGAGGAAGATCTTGTTCTGGACAGCTTGCTTACTGTTCCAGCTGGGGAATGATCAGGCTGTGAAGATAGGTTTCGGGCTTCTGTCTGCCCTGTATGGTGTGTAGGCTTGGTGTCTGTTTTTCGTTTGGTTTGTTGTTCACGTTTCAGTGTTTCTGTCTGTCGTTCTGTCGTTTTCTTTCTTCCTTCCTTCCTTTCTTTCTTTCTTTTCTTTGGT
>CM060333.1:210003-217503 GCA_030674155.1 Stramonita haemastoma | reverse complement strand
TCATCCAAAAAGTACTAACCAGGTTCACATCACACACAGCTCATGCCGCTGTACTTCCCTCATCTCCTACAGAATAACCATGAACAATGTATCAGGTTTTATTGCTGACGGGGAAGGGTTTTGCCACACAGGGTGGGTTAAGCCGCAGGCCTGGTGGCCCCATAAAACCCTGACTGTACAGGAGGCTGAGGAGGATTGGGTGGGTGGGGGGTTTGCCGGGAAGTGACTGCCTGCAGCGAGCCGCGAAGAATGCATTGCACTCTCCTCCGCCATTCAAAATGCATGAGCCATCGTGGATCCCAGTCCGCTTACCTGTCAGTTATTCTGTTTCCTCAGATTTTTTAGTTTTTTTTTAAAAATTTTATCGATCCTTTGTTCTGTATTCCCGTTTTTCTTTTTCTTCTCTGTCCCTTGTTCTGTATTGTCTTTTCTATATCTTCTCTGACGCTTGTTCTGTATTCCCTTTTCTATAATTATCTTCTCTGACACTTGTTCTGTATTCCCGTTTCTATATCTTCTCTGACACTTGTTCTGTATTCCCGTTTCTATATCTTCTCTGACACTTGTTCTGTATTCCCTTTTCTATATCTTCTCTGACACTTGTTCTGTATTCCCGTTTCTATATCTTCTCTGACACTTGTTCTGTATTCCCGTTTCTATATCTTCTCTGACACTTGTTCTGTATTCCCTTTTCTATAATTATCTTCTCTGACACTTGTTCTGTATTCCCTATTCTATATCTTCTCTGACACTTGTTCTGTATTCCCTTTTCTATATCTTCTCTGACACTTGTTCTGTATTCCCTTTTCTATATCCTCTCTGACACTTGTTTTGTATTCCCGTTTGTCTTTTTGCATGTGTGTTTGTTTATTTGTGAGTGTGTGTATGAGTGTGAGTGCTTGTACGTGCGTGTGTGTCTGCACGTGTTTGTGTGTATGTTTATGTGTCCGTCTGTCTGTCTGTGTCCCTTTTCTGTCTCTATGACTCTCTGTCTATGTCATTCTCTTTCTTTACCACCCCACCACCTATTTCTTTTGGTTCTCGCTGAACCAGAGTTTTGTTATTGTTTTTTTTTCCGAACACCGTTTCCTTGCAGAAGTGTCACCAGCTCCTGCAGTCTAGACCCCATGTGTGCAGTACACTTCTTCCCCCCCCCCCCCTCCTCCTCCCCACTCACTGGCTCGACGTGGACTGATTGACTTTTACTCTCTTCACCCCTGAAGGACTCAGTCAGTCAGCACTTTGGAACTTTCCTACAAGTTGTTCTCCCGGGTGAGATGTATGAACACTGGTGAGCACATTCCTCTCCAGGTCACCCATATACCCTGTTCCAAGTCAAGTCAAGTCAAGTCAAGCCAAGTCAAGCCAAGTCAAGTCAAGTCAAGTCAAGGTCAAAAATGCTGTAAGGATCCGATGAAGGGCAATGACAACACTGACAGACAGATGATGTTTAGGAATCATTATGTCAAGGAAAGGAAAATGGTTAGTTAATCCTACCAGTAGTTAATTCTACCAGTACCTGTCTGTGGGTAAAAGATGTGTTTGTTACTGATGCAGCCCAAGTGCCGCCAAACCCTATGCTACAGTGTTGTTAGGCTGTGAATTGCTATGTTGAGATTGTGCTTCTTCTGTGCTAAGTTCTTTGCAGAACAACCAACATATTATGTCCGTTAATGGAGAAAAAAAACAAAACACAGTCACACACACATACACACACACTTACACACACACACACACACACACACTCTCTCTCTCTCTCTCTGTTCCTC
Organism: Stramonita haemastoma; assembly: GCA_030674155.1. Lineage (NCBI taxonomy): Eukaryota > Metazoa > Mollusca > Gastropoda > Neogastropoda > Muricidae > Stramonita > Stramonita haemastoma. The sequence continues at coordinate 215,734 of CM060333.1, read as the reverse complement.
TCTCTCTCTCTCTCCCTCTCTCCCCCCCCCCCTCTCTCTCTCTCTCCCTCTCTCTCTCCCTCTCTCTCTCTCTGTTCCTCTCTCTCTCTCTGTTCTGTTGGCATTTTCTTCCTATTCTTCAACCCTCCTCCCCCCCCTCTGTCGTTCCAATGTAAACTTTTTCATGCCCACAACCACCCTATCCTCCGCACACCCATGCTAAACCCAGTCAATCGATAATTAAGTGGGTCACTGCTATGCAATCCTCCTTTTTTGGATTTCATTGTTGTTGTTTTTTGTGTTTTCGGTATACCATCTCCTTTTCGCTGTATTGTGCAGCCTGCTCCTGTGTTTCCACCCGAAACTGGAGACTATACTGCAGCTGCTGCTGCTGCTGCTGCTGCTGCTGTTGTTGTTGCTACTACTACTATTGCTACAGATGCTGCTGTTCTTGTTGCTACTACTACTATTGCTGCTGTTGCAGTTGTTGTTGCTATTGCTACTACTGCAGCTGCTGCTGCTGTTGTTGTTGCTGTTGTTGCTATTGCTACTACTGCTGCTGCTGCTGATGCTGCTGTTGCAGTTGTTTTTCTTGCTGTTGCTACTACTGCAGCTGCTGCTGTAGTTGTTGTTGCTGTTACTGCTTCTGCTAATGTTGGTGTTCTTATAAGAAATCTGTCATAATATGGGATAACAGAACATGTTGTTTACCTGATGTTAACTAACTATACTCTTGTGTTAACACACAAGAGTGACAAAGATGTGGACAGACAGACAAACAGACAGACAGACAGACAGACAGACAGACAGACAGACAGACAGACAGACAGACAGACAGACAGGCAGGCAGGCAGACAGACAGACAGACAGAGACAGACAGATTGATCGATCGATCTTCTACTTACAACTTACAACTACAACTACAACTACCACTACCACTACCACCACCACCACCACCACCACCACCACCACCACCACCACTACTACTACTACTACTACTACTACTACTACTACTACTACTACTACTACTACTACTACTACTATACTATACTATACTACTACTGCAGCTGCTGCTGCTACTGCTACTGTTGCTACTGCTGCTGCTACTATTTCTACTGCTAATGGAAATAACAGTAATGATAACAATAACATGATGGAAAAAAAAAGACACAAAACAAAAAGAAAAGAAGAAGAAGAAGAAGATAAAGATGATCACGATGAGTGACAAAAATATCAACATAGAAAGTACACATATAACCATATAATAAAAAATCTATCATGATAATGGCAGTACACAATCAATCCCCATTCTGGAAGGAGAAAAAAAACACAGCCAAAAAATCGATTGACCAATCCGTGAAATTCAGAAACGCCAGCATAGGCTAATCCAGATCAGCTTAATACCATTAGTTTGTCAGCCCCAAACGTAGCAAACCTCCCTATTGTCCCACGGGAAATGCTGACGTGAGATACACGGACACATGCAAAACAAGAATGGATGCCTGTACAAAATGTATACAAATCCTTCCAAAATCCTCTTACGATCCTTTCCCTGCTGTTTTATGTACGTGTTTACTGCTCGTGTGGTTTACAAAGCGGAAATAAGGCGTAAATTGTCATCTGGCCTCATAGATGTAGCTGCTGACAAACCTGCACACACGCATACACACATGCGCGGACATACACACGCACGAACTCACTCACTCATGCACGCACGTATGCACGCACGCACACACACACACATGCACGCATTCGAGCTTAGGCCAACCCAAGTTTATCTGTTTTCCTTTGTCTTCTTCTGTATGTGCTGTTCATTGACTTTCTCATGGTTAGATGTTTTTTTCCTTGTAACATTTATTCACCTTTGCAAACAAATATACATATATTCACTCCTATCTCCTCCTTCCCTTGTCCAGTCTAAAATCACTTGTTAGTGGATAGACGTTAAAACGAACACACACACACACACACACACACACACACACACACACACACACACACACACACACACACACACACACACACACACACACACACTATGACCTCTCTTGCAGAGTTTTGGAAGGATCCTGAAACACAAAGCCCTAAGACTAATTGTGTGTTAATTTTCTTCCTTATGCATTGGTGGTTTCTTTTGGACATGATTATGTTATGTACAGAGTATATTCTTCCTTTTTCGATTATCACATCTTAATGGCAGCTTTGGTGGGCCACATGGATAATACTAATATCATTTTCGTGAATGCTTTTAAACTCTTATCATATAATGAACTGTTTTTCAGAGCAGAGGGCGAATGTGCTCATCGGGAACTAGAACTCTGTCAGGTCAGGCCCCAAACAGGGTACGGGTCTGTAATCCTGGATACACTGCCTCGGTGTTGTCAGTGAAGAATTCATTGGCTCCGTTTTTCCTTTGTGTCTTACATCATTTCTTCATTTATGCTAATTTGAATCCGATCTTTGCTTTTTTCCCGAAATGACTTGATAGTTATAACTAGTGATAATTAAGTATATAAACATATATATATATATTATATATATATATAGTGCACTCTGTCATATATATATATATAAAGAAAATACACGATATGTGCATGAATCTGCGCTGCAGCATGCAAACATACTTCCATGCATGCAAAACGCCCGTCCACGCGTGCAGGTATCTGTGTGTGCACTCACGTATAAACCACTTTGTCATGATCCTCCCCATAAGAAAACAAAAATAAAATAATTCTCATCCACATGGTAACAGCCCTAAGCGTACAAATTCACTGCAAATGAGGGGAACGCATTCCAAGCGGACCCCTCTAGTGCACAAATCCAATGGACCCCTCAGCCCTCAATGATCCATTTACGAGGTCACAGTCAGCGAGACTGGCATTCATTGGTGGCAGACCCATGCCTGACTTCTCTGACCTCTACTGCCCATTAGTATTGACCCTGCTGCAGCTTTAGGTCTCCCGGTATGCAGCACATGCCTCTAACAGGGCAGCACCAGTCGATGCCTGGCTGTGGTCCAGCCTATGGTCTCTACACATCCCATAATGTGCCAAAGCCACATGGCCGCTATAATGGCAAGAAAACCTGGATAAAATGGCTGAGTTAGACGGTCTTAATGACGAGAAGGACCTAGATAAAATGACTTTTTTGGTCTTAAGCTTAAGCTCGACTTTTTTTTTACATGTACGAAAAAGTGCATGTGTGTTTTCACTTTCGTTATGTATGCTTTGTTCCTTACCTCGAAATTCGTTTGTTAAATCAAATCTCGACTTCAAACATGTACTAATGCAAACAATCTACTCAACGATTTCGCCCAAATGCAGCCCTGAAAATACCCCAAAATAGAGTAATTTAAAGCCAAAAGCTAAAAGAAACACTTTCGTTTTTTTAAAAAAAAAGAAAACAGTCCAATAAAACATGCAGCGATATAAATCTATTTCTTCCCCCTACAGGCAGCTTTATTCTTTTGTTTTCTTTTTTTTTATCTCCTCTATCACGCTAATCAACACTGCCAGCCTCTGCACCAATGACAGTTAAGTTAAATGTGCGTATCGTTTCTGTTTCATGGACAAACAAACGTATGTCTGTTCATCCACAAATATAGTTATGTATGAATCACACACAGCTTCAACTCTACAGAACAGTAAAAGAAAATAGAATATGATGGTTTTTAAGGAGCGCCATTAGAGTATTGTGTAAGCAAGGAATTCATTTTGGAGAGAGCTCTAAGAAATACAACAGTGTTGAAAAAACTTCTCTGAAAATATTAATCATCATTGTTAATGTTTGCAGCCATATTTCAATCTGTCGCAGTAGATGCTCTTGGTGAAATCTTTGTTAGTATGTTGGAATTATGTATAAGGTTTTGAACAGGGGCCACAGATAGCAGTTTCTATGCTACTTTCAGTTTGAATCTTATTGTGCCTTTTTCTAACTGATCTCAACAAAATGCCTTGATGAAGTCTTGAACACTGACTGTCCACTTTTAAGTAAATATTTATTTAATTTGTAACTGTTCCACTTCTTATCAGTCAATCTAACCAGCTTTGTCTTTTGACGTATGTCTTTAATTCGATTTGGGGGGGAAACAGAAAACCGTTTCTTCACACCCTTGTGAGACCATACAAACCAAAGCTTCCAGTGACTACTCTACAATGCACACAGCAGACTACATTATCGTTAGTCCGTCATCACTCACTCAGTCAGTCAGATAGTCAGGACCGTCAGCTTGATAGGAAGCAGGCTTCACGTCAGAGTACTGGGTCAATACAGGCAGTCCTCCAGGACTGGGGATGGGATGGAGGGTGTGACTGGGCATTGCACAGGCTGCATGGCCACTTAGTCCTCAGACACACTGCAGGCAGTGTGATTCTGTGGCTGCGACCAATGCAAAGTTGATTGTTTTTATTGTTTAGCAAGGTCAATTTATCATCATCATCGTCGTCGTCATCACCTTCATCGTCATCATCATTGTCATCATAGTATCAGCAGTAATCATCGCTATTCTTATGATAGTGATGCCCACAACCGATGCCATGATGATGATAATAATGATGTGGTGTTAACTGACCTTGCTTTACAATGGAATCAAACAGAACACTACATGGCCAGGGGTATTTAACACTTTACTTTTCTTTACCATGATAATGATTATAACAGTCATTATCATAGTAAAGGAAAGTCAATCGTTAAAATTCTGAAATAAATGGCCCAAGCAGAAAGCTTTCTCGAAATCATTACTGATATAAGGCAAAGTGCAATATGACATACATTATAATATTGCTATAATTTGCCATACGCTGGGAGTATTCTCATCAATAACAAATACTTGCACAAGAACATCTTTTCTCAATATAAGGAGGGAAGAAAAACCCTGTTTGTCAGAGAACAGCAACATACATGGAAGTGTACTGGAAAGCATGGATGCAGGCAAACTTTGTATCCAGTTTCTGTGTGTGGTCTCACACCAGTTCCAGTGTGATGGGTGAAGCAAAACACATTCTGAGTGGATTTCACAGAGTTCATCCAGAAATCACCCAAAACAAAACAACAGCAACTACAACCACATACAGACACTGTCTTCCATAGATCCATCTCTTTTACTGTACAATTCCTACGCAGTATCTCTGGTCTGATTTATGTTGTCAACGATCAACTGCTGGTCCACGTCCTGTTTGTTAAATTAAGCCAGGCATGTTCCAGGGCCCGTTAGATGGAGGAGGAGTTTTCACCTCGCTTCTTGCCTCCACTGTTCTGCAGTCTCAGTTTTTCTTTCTTTCTTCGTCCTGCTGCTCTTCCTCTCTACTTTCCGAGATAATCACCAAGAGAAGTTTTTCGCTCGTTCGCTTGAAGTGCTCATTCGAGTTGATATTTCTCGGGGGATTAAAACCATTTTACGCATGTCGGAATAAGCGGGTTTTTTTTTTTTTTTAGAAATGATTTTTTGTAAGATTTGACAACGTTTTTGTGTAAAGAAACTTTCATGTGTTGAAAACTCGTTCTCTTTTTATACCTTTGAAAAGATTGCGCAAGACATTCGTTAAACAAGGATGATTCCAGTTATATACACTCAATACTGTTCCTTTTGGTACTTTTTATAATTTCGTTGGAATGTATTAGAAGTTTCTAGTTAAAAAGTTATGTGCATTTTAAGATAAACAACCGATACTTTAGATATATAAAAACGTATGATTGTGTTGAATATGTTTCCGGACACATGCATACATGCACGTGTACAGTGTGTATTAAACAA
>CM060333.1:206165-209903 GCA_030674155.1 Stramonita haemastoma | reverse complement strand
AAAAACTGGCAGACAGACCAATGGAGACAGAGACTGAGGAAGATCTTTAAAAAAGAAAAAAGTTAGATGCCAAACAGATTACGTAATAAAGCCAATGACAAGAGATCTTGACAGTGTACAATGTTGTAAATTCAATAAAATGCTTCCAATATTTCTTTTTTTACTAAAAAAAAAAGCAAAAAAGAAAAATAACGAAACAGCAAAAGATGACATTTCACGAACCCATAAAACAACCACATCAAAAACAAGCAACAAAAAACAGAATCCCTTGAGAACAGCCTATAGTTTGGTGTTCGTACTCATAGACGAAAGGAGGAATTAACAATTCATGTCCACTCTGCAGTGGTGCTACTTTACTAGAGATGTGCTGTCTCTACATAACAAAGCGATGTTTAGTGCTGATAGCACTGTAGCTGTAGCTGTCTGTACCCTATGGCTCCATCTGATTTACAGCGGGGTTTGTTTTGTTCCCTTCCTCACCTAGAGCTGTGAAGTTCACCAATGGTAAGTGCCTGCATATGCCACCTTTTTTTTTTTTACCTTCCATTAAGGTGGCTGCACAAGGTTTCGAAAATACAACAAAGTAAGTGTTTCTTTTCAAAAAAGAAAAAAAAGTGTTTTTTGTAGAGAAAAAGAGTGGAGGGAGACAAGGGCCATTTTTACAAGTATGTAAGACACAGAGGTAGAACACACATAATAAGAATGAACAGATACGCTGACATATATCCCCAAACACACACACACACATACACACATGTACACACAAACACTCCCACACATTCACAGATACACATATAAATATACACTCACACATCCACGCACAATTCCGGTCGAGGAGATTTTTCTCCTGGAGATAACATCAGTGCTGACTCCACTCTCCCCAAAAGTTCTTCAGCTGAGACTATAAACCGAGGTCCCGTGTGCGAACACACGCAGACCATCTTGAGCACATGTTAACCCTGTTTCGCTTTTCGTAAGAGTAGGCCATCGTGTGCCGGTGGGAACAGATGACTTTTACAAAGCCGCATACACGCGGGGACTGGATGTGAAAAGGCACAATAGTGCTTATCCCATTATTCTCGATATAACAATAAATATACAATAATACATAAATATAAAACAAAAAATAAATGAACGCAAGCACACACAGACACATACACATCCAACCTATGCACACACTCACAGAGAGAGAGACAGAGACATAGGGAGAGGAGAGATCCAATTAGCAAACTTTAAAACCGGTTTAAGAAGCAACACACCTCATTATCACATAAAGCCTGACCCATCAAATCGATCACATAAACTTAAAACTGATGTCCAAAGGCCACACATGTACAATACATTTTTCACCGCTTTTCTATCTTCAAAACTAATGCTTAATAACAGGACCAAAGAAACACCCCAAGCTTACATCAATGACGTGTATGTGATGGGCTCCTTAAAAATGCCGTTGACAACAAAAATGGCAGCGACAGACTCCGATTCCCTGTCGGATACACCACAGGATGTGTCTGCGTTTTTTCGCGGAAGGGAGGATAACTGAATAATTCATGTGAATTCAGCAGTGAATAGTGACTCTAACGGTATGCTGTCACCCGCGCACAGCAAAGTGATAGGCAATGTGGATGGGACCAAGGCCATTCATTCTAGGGGGAGTTACCTCACTTGATTTATGTCCAATCCATTTCATCCTATTTTGCTTTTAGCGTGAGAGATTCAGATTTAAATTTTGATGTGTAAAACAGAAAGACTGATAAGGGCAAGTGCACGCACACAAACTCACACACATACACACACGCATGCATACACAAGATGGATTGGTGGTCTAGCTAGTAACGCGCCTGCCTAGAAAGCGAAAAATCTGGTTGGAATGTGCGGTGGTTTGAATCCCGTTTGGGCCCAAAACTTTTTCCCATTATTCTCGATATAAAGGAATAAATAAAAAAAATAACAAAATCAACACACACACAGAGAAACACAAACATACACATACCCCCCATGGACATTTAGTCCCCATGCATCCAACCTTTCCCCCCATCTATCACGCATATGAAGAGATGTTAAGTGATGTTGAACACACACACACATACACACACTACACACACACACACACACACACACAACACACACACACACACACACACACACACACACACACACACACACACTACACTCACACACGCATAGACACACACACTACACACACACACACACACACACACACACACACACACACACACACACACACATAGACACACATAGACACACATTACATACACACACATAGACACACACACACACACACTACATACACACACACGCATAGACACACACACGCACGCATACGCACACACGCATACACACACACACACACACACACACACACACACACACACACACACACACACACACACACACACACACACACACACACACACAAACAAACACATGGACACATATAAAAAACTCCAAATGTCAAATGCTGAAAGGGTTTCAAGGAGAACGAGACATTAGAAAACACAAACACACATACAAAAACAAAAAACCACGATCTTCAAAAGCTCTAGACTGTTACCAAAAGGTCAATCAGAGATGATTTTTCCATCATGTGTCTTAGATATAAAAAAACTCCACCTACACACAAAAATAAATGACATTAAAAGAAAGAAGAAAGCTGTACCGAGCTGACATGTCATCATTTCATTGAAGAATTATTTTTTCCTAAAAGAAAAAAAATGTACAAGCAGAAATACTTTCCCTTGCATCATGTCATATGTTTGGTGTCCCTGTGAAAACATGAGGAATTAGCAGTAAATGTATGAAGAAGTGAGCACGTAGGTAAATATGTTGGTGTTTATGTGAACAGAGGATGAACAAACAGTTGTTATAAACTCAGCACAGTAAGTATAGATTTTGGTGTCCACGAAAAAACCCAACAAATTAACAATTCTTTGAACTCAGCATGCTGGGTTTGCTGCGATAGATTTCGTGTCTGTGAATAGATATTTAATCGTGGTGCTGTTTGATGCTCCCCAGTTTAACAATGCAAGGGTCACCCCAAACATGCACCCTCTCCGTCACTCATCAAACCAAGGAATCTCTGAGAGACAAACTGCACTCTGGTGAACATTAAGTATGTGACAAACAAGTATATCACCATTACAGGCAGCCACACTCAGACTTCAGAAGATCAGTTTTTTTTTTAATTTCAAAGAGGGCACTGGTTGTTCTGCTGAGAGTGTGTTATGAATGATATTAATCTCAATGCTGGATTTCTAATCATAACAACCCATGTCCTTTGATTTCATCAAAAACTGACAAAACTTTTGACCTGGGCCAGAAAAGAGAGTGAACACACACACACACACACACATACATACGCACACACAAGCATTCACGCACGCACGCACGCACACACACACACACACACACACACACCACACATACACACACACACACACACACACACACACACACACACACACACACACACACACACACAACACACACACACAAACAGAGACATTGAAAAGAAAGGAGAAAGACAGAAGATCAAAAGTTAATCCGGAATGTTGAGCCCTAAAACAGTCTCATACAGATGCAAAGAGCAAATAGCCTCTGACAGGTATATGTCACAAACTGCAGCAAAAATGCTGAGAGTGCTCACAAAAGGCCAGTCAAATGTCATCTTTTCATCCCATTTTGTGCAGATCACGGAACAAATTCCTACTGAAAGCA
>CM060333.1:198665-201165 GCA_030674155.1 Stramonita haemastoma | reverse complement strand
TATGGTTACTGAAATCCGTAATACAATCGATAGATGATTTATATTAGTTCGTTATTCACCATTAACAAAAGGGGTGGGGGAGTCAGATGAAATAATAACATAACTGTGTGTGAGCGTGTTTATGTTTTATTAAATTATTTTAATTTTACTTTATTGTATTTATATATTTTATTCTTTTTTTCCAAGGATAACGGGATAAGCACTCGTATGCTTTTTTACATCTAGTCCCCTTGTGTATGCAGTTTTGTCAATTTTGTCATCCGTTCCGTTCCGTTTGTGTGTGTGTGTGTGTGTGTGTGTGTGTGTGAGAGAGAGAGAGAGAGAGAGAGAGAGAGAGAGAGAGAGAGAGAGAGAGAGAGAGAGAGAGAGAGAGAGAGAGAGAGAGAGAGAGGAGAGGGAGGGAGAGAGGGAGGGAGAGAGAGAGAGAGAGAGAGTGAGAGAGAGAGAGAGAGAGAGAGAGAGAGAGAGAGAGAAGAGAGAGAGAGAGAGAGAGAGAGAGAGAGAGAGAGAGAGAGAGAGAGAGAGAGAGAGAGAGAGAGAGAGAGAGAGAGAGAGAGAGCAATTTCAAAAACGCAAAGTTTCAAACACAAGCAAATCAGCTAGTCAAAACTCCCGAGAGGTACCCGAAAACAGCCATGCACTCAGACTTGTGATCCACTGGGTGTTCTCACAGCCAATCCTGATCACGGTGGGTCAGGCAGGAGTGACGGGGCTGAGGGTACCCCAGAGTACATCAGCCAGCTTAGAGCCCAGTTTGTAGCCAACGCCGAGACGATCGTACCCGGGATTTTTCCCCTAAACATCAATGCCAACTCCACTCCCCTTAAAGTCCTTCGGAGGAGACTAAGCCGTGGTCTCTTGTGTGAACGCAGCAGGACATCTTGCGCACACGTTGAATTCTGCCCACCTTTCCAAAGAATACACCATTGTGTGCCCTTGGGAACGGATGACGGCAGTAATATCACAAAACTGCACGCATACGGGGATCGGATGTGCAAAAAACACACGAGTTATTGATTAGTAACAAAGTAAAAGAATAAAAACGGATAAAAGAATGAGGAGAAAAACTCAACAACAAAATGAGAAAAACATAACTCCATATAACACTGATCATATAAAACGCCTCTGTCACCAATATTCGCACTTTCATTAAAAAAATCGACCTTTGCCCCAAGTCCTTTCCGCACCCCACCCCCTCCCTCCGAACAAAACCCACATAAACACCCCCCCCCCCCCCCCCCCATCCCACCGACTGTCTCTCCTTGTAAAACGGTCAAAAAGCAGGACCATTTTGACCACAGGATCCAAAGGCCATCTGACAGTCTCGTGCTTTTGTGGGTCCCTAGAGTCCCATTGGCCCCCAGGAAGGACGGTTTCCTGAGGAAAGGCCTGGCTTTGGCCTGCCCAAAGAGCGCGGTGGATTTACAATACTCTGTGGCTGTAGTGCTAGGAACGTGAAGCTTCGTTAGTGCAAGCCCCATCTCTCCAGTGGGACATATACTGTGTTTCTGTGCGTGTGTGCGTGTGTGTGTATGTGTGTGTCTGTGTGTGCGTGTGTGCGTGTGTGCGTGTGTGTATGAGAGAGAGACTTCAGACTTTTACAGTACATAGGCTTATGAGAGAGAGAATGAGTGTGTGTGTGCGTGTGTGTGTGTGTGTCAATCAATCAATCAATCAATCAAACTTTTATTTCCAGATGGTACATTGAATAAGCATCGATTTGCTTTTTTCCATCAAGCCATCTATCTAAAGAAAAGAAAAAAAATGTGTGTGTGTGTGTGTGTGTGTGTGTGTGTGTGTGTGTGTGTGTGTGTGTGTGTGTGTGTGTGTGTGTGAGAGAGAGAGAGAGAGATCGTGTGTGTGTGTGTGTGTGTGTGTGTGTGTGTGTGTGTGTGTGTGTGTGTGTGTGTGTGTGTGTGTGTGTGTGTGACCTATCTGTCCCCTTCCTTCTTTCTTCTCCATTTTTTTTATGTCACTGAATTTTTTTCTTTTCTTTTCTCTCTCTGTCTCTGTCTCTGTCTCTGTCTCTCTCTCTCTCTCTCTCTCTCTCTCTCTCTCTCTCTCTCTCTCTCTCGATCTGCACGTGGGCGTGTATGTATGCGCACGCATGCCTAAACTGTGAGTCGTGCACTGTAAGTGCATGCACTCTTAAGAGAGAAGTACCGCCCCATGTTTCTGCAAGACAATGAGGCAGTTGAGCTGTTGACTACCTAACAGGATCAGCTAGCTAATTAGCTGACTTCATTGAGCTGGTTAGGGTGTTGATTGTCTGTATGTGCTCTGCGGGCTAATCAAGCACAATCCTCGTTTGATCAGATGATGCGTCTGCTTGTCGGCCAGCTAAGTGGCTGTGTTGCTGATCAGTGTGCTAAAAAACGTAGACACCTTTTTAAGAGAGAGAAGAATTAGCAGCTAACGGTCTGCATGGACGAGTGGGCGGTTTATTATCTTTTTTATGTACTTGTATTGTGTAGTTTTATCACAATTAAAGAAAAAGTCG
>CM060333.1:178665-183665 GCA_030674155.1 Stramonita haemastoma | reverse complement strand
AGACATGAATACATGCAGACATGCATGCATACATATATACATACATACAGACATACAGATAGACATACATACATTACATACATTACATACATACATACATACATACATACATACATACATAACATACATAACATACATAACATACATAACATACATACATAACATACATACATACATACATACATACATACATACATACATACATACATACATACATGCATACATGCATACATACATACACGTACGCATGCACACACATACACATACACACACGCGCGCGCACACAAACGCTCGCACGCACACACACACACAAATATATATACACATACACACAAATACACACATAAACACACACATACACACACACTCACATACACACAAACGCACACACATATCCATAACCTTATATATCATTTTTTTCTTGGATGGAAGGCTTGATGTAAAAATAAGCAAATCTACTGCTTATTCAATGCACCATCTAAAAATCAAAAAATGCCTTTGATTTTCACACACACACACACACACACACACACACACACACACACACACACACACACACACACACACACACACACACACACACACTCACTCACTCTCCCACTCACATACACACACAAGCACACACACACATACACACACACACACATACACACACACATACACACACAAGCACACACACACACCACAAGCACCCCCCCCCCACACACACACACACACACACACTCAGACACACACACACAAACACCGATATTAAAAACCAATGTACAAACCCCACAAACTGCCCTGATGAATATAGAACAAGCCATAAGAATACTGACTGGTGAAAACACACGCACGATCTTTCATGCTAATCGTCTCCCAGCTCTTTCGTCTTACACTTTCTCCTCATGCCCCGCTCTTAATACTCTCATTTCCCCGATCCTTCGCATTTGCGTGTTGTCTTGCGAGTTCGGAGTCGACAGTTACGACAGTTTCCATTACTATACCCTGTCTACCACATACGTACAAGAACATTATCTCTGACTCTGTGTGTGTGTGTGTGTGTGTGTGTGTGTGTGTGTGTGTGTGTGTGTGTGTGTGTGTGTGTGTGTGTGTGTGTGTGTGTGTGTGTTTATCTGTCTGTCTGACACACACACACACACGCATACATAAAGACACACACACATTTACACACACATACCCTTGCGCGCACGCACGCGCGAACGCACACACGCACGCACACACACACACTCTCTCTCTGTGTCTCTGTCTCTGTCTCTCTGTCTCTCTGCCTCTTCATCTATCTATCTATCTATCTATCTATCTATCTATCTATCTATCTATCTATCTATCTATCTATCTATCTATCTATCTATCTATCTATCTATCTATCTATCTATTTCTCTATCTGTCTGTCTGTCTGTCTGTCTGTCTGTCTGTCTGTCTGTGTCTATGAGATCTATCTCGTATGAGAGAGAAAGAGTGTGTGTACGTGCTTTCTTTCCTTACGCGAAAAGGGGTATGAGAACCGTGTGTGTGTGTGTGTGTGTGTGTGTGTGTGTGTGTGTGTGCGTGCGTGCGTGCGTGCGTGCGTGCGTGCGTGCGTGCGTGCGGTGTCAGACAGACAGACACACATAGTATGTGTGTGCATGCGTGTGTGCATGTGTATGTCTGTGTTTGTGTGTGTGTTTGTGTGTGTATGCGTAGGCATGAATCAGAATCAGAATCAGAATCAGAATCAGAATCAGAATCAGAAATTATTTATTGCCATTAAAGTCACATGGACTTATTGACACAACAAAATAAACTCAACATATTCATCAATACAACATACTATTCACTGGTCAGCATGACTGAAATGATGTGCAGGCAAAAAAACACCCCAAACCACCACAAAGCAAAACCATGTTGCATTCTATCTTATTTCAATTGTTCTCTTTTTTCAAAACAGGAACAAACATATTGAATTATTTCAGCTTGATGATTATCAGTTACTAAAACATTGCTTAATTTGTCTATACCATTCTTATATTCTTTGACATCAGATTTCAGATTTACCAATATTTGTTTTCTTTGTTCAGTATATAAGATACACTCATCAAGTAAATGAAACTCGTCTTCTATTTTGTTGCAGTATTGACAAGTTCTGTTCTCTCTTGGTATATTCTTATATCTTCCTTTTTCTATCATTAAATCATGGCAACTTGTACGAAATTTACAAAATGTTTTCCTATGGTTTTTGTTTTCACAGTTAATCAGATATGGTTCTAGTCTATATTCTTTAGTCACAAAATTATAAAAGTTAAGTTTTGTGGACTCTTGTTTCTGGTTAATCCAAAATGTTTTATATAAACTCTCCAGTTTTGTTTATATTGCATGGCACAATCGGTGTACATCAAGTGTACTTTGGTTTTCCCATACATGTTTAAAACCAATTTTACACAGAACATTTTTAACTGTGCTAATCCACCGATCATATTCATTATTTTGATACATATAATCATACAATATTTTAACATGTGTGTGTACGTGTGTACGTGTGTGTATGTGTGTATGCACGCATGTCAAGTTGTATAAACATATAAAATGTGTTTCTGACCTCTCCTACCTACGGAAAAATAAGAAAGGCTGAGAGTTAACAACTGATGAGGAAGAGCGGTAGAGAAACAGAGAGAGACAGAGACAGAGAGAGAGGGGAGGGAAGGAGAGAGAGGGGGGAGGATGGGAGAGAGAGAGGGGGGAGAGGGAGGGAGAGAGAGGGGAAGGCAGAGAGAGAGGGGGGCAGAGGGGGGGAGAAGGGGAGAGAGAGAGAGAGAGAGAGAGAGAGAGAGAGAGAGAGAGAGAGAGAGAGAGAGAGAGAGAGAGAGAAGACAGACAGACAGACAGACAGACAGACAGACAGACAGACAGACAGACAGACAGACAGACAGACAGACAGACAGACAGACAGACAGACAGAGACAGAGAGAGAGACAGACAGACAGAGACAGAGAGACAGAGAGAGAATAAAGAGAAATAGAGACACACACAGTCAGATATGCAGACAGAGACATACAGAGACAGAGCCAGAGAGACACACAGACAGACAGAAACACAGACCGACAGGCAAACGGTAGAAGACAGACGACCAGGGAAGGAGGTAGTAGATTCACTACCCAGAAAGCCGGACATTCTTCAACAAGTACAGAGACCACGGTGCACAGTGAAGACAGACACTGTCCAATCCCAATGACCATCCGCACTAACAGCTTCCATCTGACCGTCCTGT
Organism: Stramonita haemastoma; assembly: GCA_030674155.1. NCBI lineage: Eukaryota > Metazoa > Mollusca > Gastropoda > Neogastropoda > Muricidae > Stramonita > Stramonita haemastoma. The sequence continues at coordinate 180,418 of CM060333.1, read as the reverse complement.
TTTTCCCCCTCAACCTGGCTGGTGTCAGATGCTGCCACTCTCATTCTCATTTCCTGTCCATACCTGTCCTTAATCTCTGACGTGCGTCATCAGGTTTACTTTACTAATTCCTCTTCTTTTTTTGTAGATAGCTAGCCACGCATTTTCACACGTATGTGCACACGCATACATACATAGAGACAGACAGGCAGACAGACATGTATACACATAAACGTACATACACGCACACACACACGCACACACACATGCGTGCGCGCGCGTGCACACACACACAAACACGCACATACATACACGTACCCACACACTAACACACATACAGACACGTACACACACACATTAACACGCTTACACACATACAGACACGTACACGAACGCACACACACATAGAGAGGGAGATGGTTATGGTGGTGGGAGAGAGACGAAGGAGAGACAGAGAGGGAGAGACAGACAGAGACGGAGACAGATACACAAAGACAGATAGAAAAGTCACATAGATTTTTTTTTAAAGCATACGAATAAAAAACAAATGCCAAACATGACAGGTTACAAAACACACTAAAACCAGCAACACCAACAACAATAACAATAACGAAATCCAGGATGGTATGGTAAAAAACTGCCTAAAAAACCAAGGTCAATGATTACACAGTAGTCTGGAAAAATTCGAGAAAAATAAGGCAAAGATTGCCAGTGAATGTGCCCAGCAGATATCGCCTCATGTTCACACACAATAGTAGTAGGCACCCATCAGTCTCGGAAGACTATGGACTTGCGCTCTAGTCTTTAGAGCGCAAAGCCTGGGTAAGTAAGTAAGTATGGAGGGCAAACTGTTACCCATGTAGCAGACCCCCCCTCTCCACGCCACTGGAATGATCCATAGGAAAAGCAATGACCGATACGAATGGTTCCAGTACTGTCGCAGGAGTCACTAGAATGTTGCCATATACAGCCCCGAGCCGATAATAACGAGCCACAAAATAACAGGGTCATTTTCCCGCCTGTCTACCCATCTCCGTCTGTAATCTCTTGTTCGCGTGCTGTGTATTGCGTGAGATTGTAAACAGCGGGGAAACAGTGAATGAGAGAAAAAAAAACCTAACACGAGACCAACACCCAAACCCACATTCAACCATCCACATAACAATAAGTTACAGTCACATATGCATGCATACATGCACGAACACGCACACGCACAGAGAGAGAGAGAGAGAGAGGCGGGGAGGAAACGAGGGAGACAAAGAGAGAGAGAGAGAGGGCAGAGAGAGAGGGGAAACACTGAACACAGAGGGGGAAAAGAAAGTGGTTGTGGTGGAGAAGAGAGATAGACACAGAGAGAGGACAGAGACAGACAGACAGACAGACGACAGACAGACGACAGACAGAGAAAGAGAGAAAAGGAGAGGCAGAGAAAGAAAGACAAAAGACATAAAAAGTCAGGCAGAAAAAAAAGAGAAAAAAACACAAAAATTATTCAACTCACCTTTAGTGACAAAACAGACTAAATTAGTGTAGTATCGTCAAAAGGTACCAAATAAATTCCTATCCATGCACACCACAATAATTTGCCATGAAAAAAGTCAAAGATTCCAACAGATACCGCCAGCGGACGATGTCTGATATTCACCCTGTGCTCACAATAACGAGAGTATTTTCCGCCCGGCCTGTGCCTCTAATTTTCTTGTTTGCGTGCTGGTGTATTGCGTGAGATGTAATGCCGGGGGAAGAGTGTGAATAAGAAAAAAAAAAAACCCAA
>CM060333.1:176428-178565 GCA_030674155.1 Stramonita haemastoma | reverse complement strand
GATAATAGAACATGCCTTTTATTATAGACATTTTGAGATCGACTTTGGTGAGGAAAAATATGTAACTTTTCTACCAGATATATGTATATATATATATTATATATTTATATATATATATATATATATATATATATATATATATATAATATATATATATAATATATATATATATTACCCTTTTATGAAAAAAAAAAATGCTGTAGTTGTCACAAGCTTTCCAATTGGGGACGGGCATTTCCATAATATACCACAGGAATACAGAATGTGTTCAAAATACAATAATATGTGTTTTAGGGGATTGAATGTCGTTTTATGATGGATTGTCCCAATTCTAAATATACAACAAGATTTTAATCCTCAGCTTTTTCTTCAACCCTTGTCCAGTTACAAATTTTAATGGCAGATGAAATGAAATATCGAAAAAAATTTTTCTCTTAAAATTCATAAGATGTGCAGGCATTAATTGAAATTCATTTGTTGTCAAATGATATTTTGTACATTGTGTATTTTTAGAAAAACGATATAGTTTAAAAAGTTGTTTTTGATGTTTTTGATGCTATTTGTTTTTCATTTTGTGAAAAACTCGTTTTGGTGGTGGTGCCATTGGAGGATGCAATTTATGTCTTTTTTGCCTAGGTGGTTGTAACATACACTTTGCTTTGTTTGAATTTAAGAGACATTATTATTAAAGTTTTGCCTATTCAATACGTTTATCAATATCTGCCTGCATATCACCACAAGCTGGTTTGGACCACGCTGTTACATTGAATTGATGTATTTATCAACAATTATTTGACCTAAACAATGAATATGCAGAGGTAGGTTGTTATTAGAGATAGACAAAAGAAGTGGTCCTGATATTTCACATCATTTTAAGTCAATCTCTTAGGCCCAAATTCAACAAGCTATTGATATTACTGAGAAATTGGGTGTAAAATCTTAATGCTTGATTAAATCTTAAGATTAAATCTTAAGGCATTTTAACTTTTCAATGAAAAGAAAAAGTTAAGTTATACTGCAGTATGAACGTTGCTCAACTGTATTATAGTTTTTGACACATTCTACCTGCTGATTTAAACATTTTAGGGCAATATTACCTCCCCTTCATAGGCTGTTATAAAGAGTGAGATTCCTTTTTATTGTTTGAAGTCTCTGAGAATTCCAGAGAAAAGTCTGTATGTAATGGAAAATGAAGCATCATTTTTTACATAAAATTGTTGAGTGTGCTGTTAGCTATCTGAAAGGAGGGCGTGGTGGACCAAAAAGTTTGAAAGTAAGGTTTTATTTTCAAATTCTGAAGAGATATAGAAAAAAGGACACCTTTAAATTGTTGAATGGCTAGACTAATATATAGGTTTTAAAACTGTGAAGACAGCAAGTTAAGCTGTGAGTTAGGAACTGCAGATCCATAGGGGGATCTGCCCCTAACTTCTAAAGCTCCAAGCTTCGAAGTGATGTGTTGTCTATCTTCTCATGTTTGTGTTAGGGGAGAAGGGGGTAGAGGACGGAGGGAGGGAGGAGGGGGCTGAGGGAGGGATAGGCTGGGTGGGGGAGGGAAGGACGGGGGTGGGGGGGATGGTAGGGGGGAGGGGGTGGGGGGGAGGAGGGGGGGGGGGGGGGGTGGGGGGGGGGAGGGGGGTGGGGGTGGGGGGAGGGGGGGGTGGGGGGGGGAAGAGGACGGGAGGGGGGAGGGGTGGGGGGGTTGGAGGGAGGGAGGAGGGGTGTGGGGGGAGGGAGGGGGGTGGGGGGGAGGGGTGGGGGGGGAGGGGTGGGGGAAAAGGGGGGGGGGAGGGTGGGAGAGGGTGGGGGAGGAAAGGGGGAAGGAGGGGGTGGGGGAGATTGGGGGGAGGGAGGGAGGGGAGGAGGGGGTTGGGAGGGGAGGGGAAGGAGGGGGTGGGGGAGGGAGGGGGTGGGGGAGGGAGGGGCTACAGGGTGGGGGGAGGGATGGTAGGAGAGGGGGAAGGGAGTTGGAGGGGGGGTGGAGGGTGGGGGTAGGAAAAGGTGGGGAGAGGGGAGGGGCGTAGGAGGAGGGGAGAGGCTATAAAAGCACACAAAACAAACGGACAATATAATACTGATACTACCACCTGGATGTGTCTGTTTACACCTGTGCTTTTGCGTCTGCTACTGTTTTTGT
>CM060333.1:149359-151328 GCA_030674155.1 Stramonita haemastoma | reverse complement strand
AATTAGCAAATTATTTATTTTACGCAAACGAAAACATATACACATATACACTTCCACATACCCACACACCCCTACACAACATCCACACCCACACACAACAGGATAACGCATAGTGATGGAGATGGAGGAGACTGACTGAAAATAGGGACAGAATGTGAGGTGTGATGATGGAGGAAGATCCTAGGTAGGAAATAAGTGTGTCTTTAGATTGGATTTGAAAGTGTTAAACAAAGGGATTTGGCGAAGGGACAGAGGGAGGTCATTCCAGATAGATGGACCAGAAATAGTGAAAGAACGACGGCCGACACCTGGACTGTTTGAACCTTGGTATTTGAAAAGTACATAGTATCTGCAGCAGAACGGAGGGATCGAAAAGGAGTGTACAGTGAAGACAGTCACAGAGATAAGAAGGTGCAGTCTTGTGTAGACATTTGTAGCAGAGGGTTTTGATCTTGTATCATTTCAGTCTGTGTGCGATAGATAGCCAGTGCAGAGATCGCAAGAGAGGAGTTATATGTTCGGATTTCTTCTTTCTTAGGACAAGTCAAGCTGCAGAGTTTTGAATACATTGAAGGGAGTGGACAGATGGTGCTGGTAGACCAGCCAGCAGTGAATTACAGTAGTGCAGTCGAGAAAGAATGAGAGATTTACAAGCTTGGATGTGGCGTCAGTAGACAGATACTTGCGAACTGCACTAATACGCCATAACTGATAGATTTAGTTGCAGGACTGACACGTCTGGGTGATGAGTTTTCGTTAGTCTTGTCAGTCTTAAGCCCAATTGCAAACCCATAATTATATGCATTTTATCAGGGAGGGGGAGCTGAACAAGTCAAACTACACCTGAATAAAATACAAAGCTTTGCCAACAAGGCTTCTATCTAAACCGTTAACTATCTCCGACATGATCACATTATCAGCCGATAATTAATTTTGTCGAAATGACATTAATTCAAATATTCTTCTGCGCAAAGTGCACACTCTAACAATAACTATTATCATATTTCCGGTTTTGCTTGAATGATGAACTTAAAAAATCAAAAACAAACTACGGTATTCAAAAATCCTTCATTTTAAACTTGACTTGCTGTCTTCTTTCTGTGCCAACGCAGATGGAAATGAAAGTCTAGAAAATTAATGTCTGTCTCCCAGTATAGTTCCCATATTAAGCAGGATGTTGCTGTCACATCCCTCTGTTATCAGATGACTAAGTAGGATTTACAGAAACTCCCATTTTCCCCCAACCCCGATGTAACCATGTACAGCTGGCCGGTTTGTGCAGGGTCAAAACAAAGTAGCCTGTAGCCACGTTGCCTCTGCCTTCACACTGTGGGGTCATTGCCAATAAAAGGGGGGATGAAGCTGCCAAAAAGCAGCTCACAATTCTGACAGTGCTATCAGTCTTTCATTCCATCAGATCTCCAGGAGTGTCACAGTCTCATAGAGAATAATCTATCTTCTGATCCATTCCAAGATGTTCTCAAGAGTTCAAATTGTCAATATTTCAATAAACAGCATAAAAAGTACTACTGCAAGTAAGACCAATACCCTCTTGTTTGATAATTTTGTCTTCCAAGTCCTAGACACATCATCAGCTTAATATATCATTTTTGTTTAACTGCTTTCCGCACAAAATATTGCAAACAAATTTAATTCTTATGCCGTGTACAAATTCCAGTGGATCATTTACTGCGGCACTGCCCATTCGCGGGGTGCTCAGTTTTAGAAAAAAAAAAAGGGCCATTGCCATCCTTCAAAACAGCCCCTTTTTTTCTAGAGCACATTTTGAATGACTTTTAGATTCTTGGCAATTTTTCTGTCGGTCTTCATGATAAAGTTAGGATCTACCTTTGATTGTTGTTAGTGTTCCTGTAGTCTATTTCATTCTTGTTGTGTTACGCTGAAATTGTTCTTTGTTATCTCAGATGTGTTTTATCTTCAGTCTTTTAGTTGATCCCCCAACACACAC
>CM060333.1:129359-144359 GCA_030674155.1 Stramonita haemastoma | reverse complement strand
TATATCCAATAATTTTAAATTGGCATTTGAAAGTGTGATGGATCGGTAGTCTAGGTGGTCTAGGTGGTAACGCGCCTTGCTAGAAAGCAAAAAGTCCGGGTCAGAGTGTGCGGTGGTTTGTATCCCGTTTGGGCCCCAAACTTTTTCCCCATCCATTAGACCCTGAGTGGTGGTCTGGACGCTAGTCTTTCGGATGAGATGATTAACCGATGTCCCGTGTGTTACACATTACTATTTAGCGCACGCAAAAGAACCCACGGCAACAAAGGGGTTGACCCTGGAAAAATTCTGTAGAAAAAAGCCACTCTGATAGGGAAAACAATTAATACAGTTGCCTACATGGGAGAAAAAAAAAAGGGTAGGCGCTGCACTTGTGGCGACGCGCTCTCCCCGGGGAGAGCGGCCCGAATTTCACGACGAGAAATATGCTGTGACATAAAGTGTACAGAATACAAAAAATACAAGAAAGGTTTCTGTCACAGTCCCATGGGATATTTGTTATAGTTTCATTAACGTTAATGAGATTTTTTATGTGTTTTTTATTATTGTTATTGCATTGTCAGGTTTCTTGGGGGTGGGGGGGTGGGGTTTACACACGTTTTGAATAAGACTTTTTTTCGTCCAATATTACTAGAAGTGAACAGACGTAAAGTTGGAGACAACAACAATACACGGACCTGCTGACGCAAAGCTAAAGAGAGAGTGAGGAATGGGAGAGCAGACAGACAGATACATATCAACAGATAGACCTGTGGCTCTATGAACTGTTATCTGTGTGGTCAGATACAGACAACAGACAGATTTTGGGCTCTATGACCTGTGTATCTGTGTGGTCAGATATAGACAACAGACAGACATGTGGCTCTATGACTGTGTATCTGTGTGGTCAGATACAGACATGTGGCTCTATGACCTGTGTATCTGTGTGGTCAGATACAGACACTGTGGCTCTATGACCTGTGTATCTGTGTGGTCAGATACAGACATGTGGCTCTATGACCTGTGTAGTGTGTGGTCAGATACAGACCGTGTGCTCTATGACCTGTGTATCTGTGTGGTCAGATACAGACAGACAACAGACAGACCTGTGGCTCTATGACCTGTGTATCTGTGTGGTCAGGTTCTGTGGCCCTGCCACCACAGTGGACGTCCCCACAGCCGGCCCCCCACGAAAGGTGCTGAGGTCCCAGGGACAGGCTGTGGCGGAGACGGGACTCCGCTACTCGTCGCTGGTGCTGACGCCCACCCAGGTGACCTTGCTGAGCAGACAGCCGGAGGCACAATACCTCTTCCTGCATGGTCCTCCAGGGACGGGGAAGACGGTATGCCTCTACCTCAAGGCCCTGCTGTGGCTCCAGCAAGGCCGGCGGGTGGTGCTGGTCAGCGGTAGCGTACAGAGTCGTGCCGTGAGCCGGTTGCTGCAGGAACAGCTGGTGAGGACGGCGGGGCCAGCAGCCGCCATTGATCGCCACTGCTGTGACCTCCATGAAGGGGTTTTGATGCTGCGGCAGATAGTAGAGGAGGACTCCAGCATGAGATTTCGTAGTTCTTTTCTGGATGGTTTACTGATTTTATTGCTGTGTGTGTGTGTGTGTGTGTGTGTGTGTGTGTGTGTGTGTGTGTGTGTGTGTGTGTGTGTTCAATTTCTTTTGACGTCTTTTCACAAATTGTGATATTAGACGGAAATGAGGGAGAGAGAGACAGATACAGAAAAGACAGAGGGGGAAGGGTGTGTGAATGTCAGGGGAGGAGAGTGTAGTTGGTAATGTATGGAAGATGGAAATTCAGGGGATCAATAGGGCCTACATGTAGATTGATAAAAAAAAAACTTAACGTTACTTACCTACTAAACTACAATGAACAAAAAGGAAAATGCAGTTCTAACAATTCCTAACAAAAACAGTAATTCCAACGAAAAAATGTGAGGCAATTTCACCTGAGAAAAAAAGTCGTAAGTAGCCTCCCCCCCCCTCCCCCCCCCCCCCCCAAAAAAAAAAAAGAAACACACCAACAATAACAACAAAAAATTATTTTAAAAAAAATAAAATAAAAAAGCTACCCCACCCCACCCCCAACAACAACACACAAAAAAGAAAAAAAATCAAACATAAACAAAAGACCACCCAACCCCCAAAGCAAGAACGAGAATTCCCAACAACAGCAACCAGAAGCCAGTTATGAACATAATCATCCCCCTCTCCCTTCCCCAAGAAACAAGCAAAATAAACAATAGGTATAACAAAAAATCCTGTGAACAGGAGACCTATTGAAATCCCCAAAAGTGCAAACAAGAAAGAAAAAAGAAAAATGGTTTAGAGTGTCTTTCAAGTCCAAAGCAATCACAATAACTAACCAAACTGGACTATGCATCAGCGATTTTAAAAAAAGTCATAAATAAGTGGCAGAATGTTGACTATAGCTGATGGAGAAGATGCTATCAAAACGGGAATATGTGCCTTTTTAAACTGCAGCATGTTAATATATGATCTACCGTTATATTATTACCGCACATGCAAAATGCATTTCCAGCATATTTTGTCTTGAAGTCAATTCAATTTCCATCAACAAGCTAAGGAAACAATCTGCTTTGAACAATATAATCACGTTCTCGTGTTTTAACAAAAGACTCAAATTTCCGTAGTTCTTTGTGTGCATCTAGACAGCCAAGCCTTCTTTCCTCACAATGAAATAAATTTCGTTGTGATTTTATTATGACATGATAACACTCTTGTAGTGAAAATGGGAGTACTAATTGTGTCACCTCTGATGAACCCTTTGCTCTTTTTTTTCGCTAGGATGTCAACTTTTTCATTGTAGTAAAAACCACTGTGAGATGGAATCCAACAGAAAGTTAATTCTGAGCCTTTTAAAGATAAAAGCTGAATCAAATGGCAAATGTCAATGACAACTTCAGATCTAACTTTTGTTTGCAAAGAACTAATGGCATAAATTACTGATTTAGAGTCTACACAAAAAGAATTTGAAAAATGGTTTTAGAAAAACTGACGAAAAAACGTAGAGCCATCAATATTGCGACTAGTTCCGCTGTAAATATTGATATACCTTCACCAAGATGAAATTGTTTTCGGATTTTAGATCTGGTATAATAATTATAAGCAGCACCAGCGTTATTGTTTAATACTGAGCCATCTGTGAACACTTTTAAATGATTAGGATAGTTGTCTTCCAAATGAATCTTGGCATGAGAAGATACTAAATTTATATTGTCCTTTTTCGCTATATCAATGTAATTGATATCAAAGATTGCTCTATTTAACTCCCAGAAGGGAATGGGGGCAGTGCATCCCGTTGTGCTACATTTCCTGTTGGATCTAACCCACAATTTGTAAAAACCTTTGATGTGTATGTTCTCAAGGTGGTATGTGATGATATAGATCTTGCTCTCTATGGAAAATCGTTATCAGACTTAAGATTAATCAAAGATTTCAAATCATTTTGAACAGACAAACTTCGCAACCAAAATTTACTACAAGCAACACTCCTATAATCTTCCATTGGTAAAACCCCTGACATACTGTATGTTTTTAAACATGAAGCATGGATAGGTAGGCCTAGAGCAAGTTTATATGCCCTGCAGTCTATGCTTTGGAGTTTTTTCAAAAGATATTTTGGGGCACTAAAAAAAACTTCCTGGGCAGAAGTTAATTTCGAAGGAATTAAAGATGTTGAAAGATGCAACAAGGTAAGATATCTTGGCCCCGTGGCTGTTTACTGACAATTTTCAAAATGCTCAAGCTTTTTCTTGCTTTAGTAAAAATATATTCAATATGTTTATGCCATGTTAATGTTGATATTAGAAACACTCCAAGGAATTTAACAACTTCTTTATAGTGTAAGATTCCACCTTTATTTTAAAACTTGGCATTTCCGTTGGATTTGCTTCATTATTAAAGAGCATCATGTGAGTCTTATCATTTGAAAGCTGTAATCCATTTTCGGTCATATACTTAGCAATATCATTTAAATCGTTTTGATACAATTTTTTTGGTATAATTCAGAGACCTAGCAGGCGTGTTCTTTTTTATCACAACTTTCATCCATACACATATATCATCGGTTGGTGTGTATTGTGTGTGTGGTGTGTGGTGTGTGTGTGTGTGTGTGTGTGTGTGTGTGTGTGTGTGTGTGTGTGTGTGTGTGTGACAGAGACAGAGACAGAGACAAGACAGAGAGAGAATTATAACAACGATATTGATCAGAAGAGTGATAAGAGTGGTAATCTATTTATTTAAATGATAATATTATAATTATAATAATGATGATGATTATTGTTGTTATTATAATACTGATAGTGATGATTGATGATGATGATGATGATGATGATGATGATGTATGCAATGTACAGATCTATATCGCTGAATCTTGTACACAACAGAATGACCAGCTATGGTCTGTGTGGTGGGCGTGGCTCTAAACAGCCAGAGTGGAAGAATAGTGTGTGTGTGTGTGTGTGTGTGCGGTGTGTGTGTGTGTGTGTGTGTGTGTGTGTGTGTGTCGCGCGTGTGTGTGTGTGTGTTTGGTGTGTGTGTGTGTGATGGTAGACAGAGACAGACAGAGAATTATAAAAACGAAATTGATAAGAAGAGTGATAAGAGTGATAATCTATTTATCAAAATGATAATAAATAATTATCATAATGATGATAATGATAATCATGATGATTATGATATACTACTACTACTACTACTACTACTAACTAACTACTACTACTACTACTACTACTAAATAAATTATATACATAATATGATAATGATAATGGTGGTAGTGAATGGTAATGATGATGATGATGATGATGATGATGATGATGATGATGATGAATGATGATGATGATGATGATGATGATGATGATGTGTATGCAATGTACAGATCTATATCGCAGAATCTTGTACATCAACAGGATGACCAGCTATGGTCTGTGTGGTGGGCGGGGCTCTAAACAGCCAGAGTGGAAAGACAGGACTGACTGTAGGATGTGGTCACTGTGAAGTGTGCACCTCCTCTGCTGTGAGTGAAAGACAATGACTGTAGGATGTGGTCACTGTGAAGTGTGCACCTCCTCTGCTGTGAGTGGAAAGACAGGACTGACTGTATATGTAATTATGTTGATGTCACACTGCCTTGAATGATGAATGGTAAAGAGAGCGACTATGAGATTGATGTTTGTTGTTGTTGTTGTTGTTGTGTTGTGGGTTGAGGTTGTGTTGTGTTGTGTGTGGTGGTGTTGTGGTGGTGGGTGGTGGTGGTTGGCGGTGTGGTGGTGGTGTGATGTTGTTGTATATGTTGTTTTTGTTGTTGTTATGTGTATGATTGGTTATTCCATGTGACAACAGGAGAGAGAGAGAAAGCAGACCGTCAGTGCAGTGCTACAGAACCCCAAGCTGTGTGCTGTATGCAGCAGACCTCACTGACCCTGTAGACAGAGAGAGAGACAGAAGAGAGATCTCTGTCAGTGATGACGCTTTCTTCACCTGCAGTCACGCCTTGTCTTCTCTGTTGCAGGAACAATGACAGTTACATCGCGTGGCTGACAGAGGTCCGTGCCCAGTTACCTGACGTCACTGTGTGGATGGCTGGTGTCTGCACATTGAACAGGACGCTGACACAACAACAACGACAACAACTGTCACCCTGGCTGGAGGTGCAGACACTGCAGGAGTCTCTGCGCTGTCCGCCCACAGTGACCACAGTCCTGCAGAGTCAGTGATATACAATCAATCACCTCCCGTACACTGCCCCCCAGCACCCAGTGGCCACACAGGGCCCCCCAGTGAAGGAGATGCGCATAAGGTCAGCCAGGTCACAGCGGTGTTTCCTTGGATGTGTCAGGTGTGCTGATGATGTCTGTGATATCATCACCTGTCAGCTGCGTGTGGGACAGCCAGGTAGAAACTGCCCCCTCCTCTTCCTCCTCTTCCTCCTCTTCTTCCTCTCTTCCTCTTCCTTTTTATTATCGTTGTCATTGTCATTGCCGTCATAATATTACAAAACAATATAATTCCATGCAATACAGTACACACGCACACACACACCACGCACGCACGCACACACACACAGACACGACACACACCACGCACCGACGCGCGCCAGCGCACGCACGCACGCACACCACACACACACACACACACACACACACACACACACACACACACACACACCACACACACACACAACACATGTAGATCTATAGCCGTTCATAGGGAGGGAAAAAAATTCAAATATATTGTTGAAAGTTTTTTTTGTTTTCTTTGCTCCTTAGCTGCCTTGTGTTTGCTGATGACGTGTTACATTGACGTCATTTTCATAAAACGTCATTGTGCAACGTTTGTAATGTATCACTTTTAACTTGAGGGTGCTCTTCAAGTTTACGTCTGTTCATCTAAAAATGATATTATTATTAGACAAAAAAAATGTGCATGAGACTGGATCTGTGTCTGTCTGTCTGTCTGTCCTGTCTGTCTGTCTGTCTGTCTGTCTGTCTGTTTGACTGCAAGACAGACAGACAGATAGATAGATGTAGTGCAGAACAGGCCTCTGCTGGTGATGGTGTCGTGGTGCGTGCGTGTGTGCGTGCGTGGTGTGTGTGTTGTGTTGTGTGTGTGGTGGTGCGTGCGTGCGTGTGTGTGTGTGTGTGTGTGTGTGTGTGTGTGTGTGTGTGTGTGGTGGTGTGTGTGTGTGTGACAGTGCACAGTGATATTAACGGTCATCACCATGGTGTTGACAGGTCATGACCTTCAACACCGTGATGTGTTCATCCTCTATGGTGGTGCTGTTCCACATGCTGGTCACGCCTTCATTCGGAGGCTACAGCGGCGTGGTCTGCCAGTCAGGGTGGTGACCTCTGACCCCCCCAGTGCTGCTGACGTGGAGGAGCTGGCCCTGGCTGTTACTGACGTGGTCAGTGTGGCAACAGTGGTGTAGTGCAGGGACTGGAGAGGAGGGTTGTCATAGCGCTGACACAGGGAGAGGTGTCGGGTCCTGACTCTTCTCCTTCCTGCCTCTCCAGGACCTGCAGTGCCCTGTACCGCATTGACTGAGGGACAGCTGGAGTGCCACCTCCTCTCCTCCTCCTCCTCCTCTCCTCTCTCCTCCTCCTCCTCCTCTCTCCTCTTCCTCTCCTCCTCCTCTCTCCTCCTCCTCCTCTCTCCTCCTCCTCCTCCCTCCTCTCCTCCTCCTCTTCCTCCTCCTCCTCTCCTCCTCCTCTTCCTCCTCCTCTTCCTCCTCTTCCTCCTCCTCTCTCCTCCCTCTTCTCCTCCTCTTCCTCTCCTCCTCCTCCTTCCTCCTCTTCCTCCTCTCCTCCTCCTCCTCCTCCCTCCTCCTCCTCCTCCTCTTCCTCCTCCCCTTCCTCCTCCTCTCCCTCTCCTCCTTCCTCTCTCCTCCTCCTCTTCCTCCTCCTCTCTCCTCCTCTTCTCTCTTCCTCCTCCTCCTCTTCCTCTCCTCTCTTCTTCTTCCTGCCTCTTCCTGTCCTGTCCTGTCTCGTCTTCTTCTTCTCTGTCTCCTCCTCGTCTGTCTGTCTCTCTCTGCTCTCCTCCTCTCTCTCTCTCTCTCTCTCTCTCTCTCTTCTCTCTCTCTCTCTCTCTCTCTTCTTAAAATAAAAACGCCTTAGATCTAAATTAAACTGTATTGCAGATCTAAAATGAACTTTAACATTTTAACCAGCCTTAAGCTGGTGTGTTTGATCAAGTTTCTTGGATACCTTGTTGATCGTTGATTGATTGATTGATTGATTGTTAAATTGATCGATTGATTGATTTAAATTAATTGATTGATCTAATACGATTAATGAACGTAGCGTTTGATGATTTGTTGATACTTGTTTGTGTTTGTGGTGAGTCTTACTGATGATTGATTGTGATTTACATTGATTTATATTGGTTGATTTGTATTGTTGCATCACAGATATTGACTGATTTGTAATAGGACTGAGGAACCTGTTCCTCTGAATGAACGTTACTTGTGACTGACGTTTGTCATTGGAACTTTACCTTCACTGTGGTGACAGTTTATGATGTGAATCCTGTTCCTCTGAATGAACGTTATTTGTGACTGACGTTGTGTCATTGGAACTTTACCTTCACCTGTGGTGACAGTTTTATGATGTGGAATCCTGTTCCTTTGGATCCACGCTTCTTCTTTGGGGACTGATACTTCCCACGACTTGAAGTCTCTTCCCCTGTGTTGTGCTCCTGGACTTTGTCACAGCACTGTGGTCTGTCACTGTGAGTCCTGTTTTAGAACATCACAGTGGTGGTAGTGGTGGTGGTGGGTTGTGTGTGTGTGTGTGTGTGTGTGTGTGTGTTGTGGTGTGTGTGTGTGTGTGTGTGTTGTGTGTGTGATGGTGGGTGTGTGGAGGACTCTGTCATTTGGAGGAGGTGAACATCGCCAGTGTGTTGGCATAACGGTTGGTGTTGTATTGGAGTGATGGGTGAAGAAGGAGGACTGTTAATGGAGTAAGCCGTGTTCGTTTTTCTCCATTACTTCCGTTGTGTATACAGATATATGCCTGGTGACAGAATCGGGTTGATTCTTTTTGTATGTAAGTTGATATCATCACTTTCGATTTGGTCTTTCGTTGGTTTCCTATCAACGTAATTCTGTGGTTTGCTTTCACCAAGAATTCTTAGTGATGTGCACAAGTCTGGTATAGCCTCCTCACCAGATTGGTGCTATTTCTCCTTACCTGTTTTCAGTGTTACCTATTTTTTTATCTGATTTTTTTTCTTCTTCATATCTGGTTCATAGTAAATGATGAATCGTGTGCCTGGATGCACCAGTATTATGTGGTGTCCGTATGAGTCAGGGGATCAAACCCAGAGGGTTTACCTGGAACATTGAACTGTGTGGATTGATGCAGAGGCTTGAACATTTGCTGTGTTGATGCTGACACAGAGGTTTGACTTGGGGTGGTGTTGTGAAGAAATTGGAATAATTTGTGGCTATTTTTATTGTTGGATTTGAAGCTGATGTTTACAAGTAAATTGTGTCTTTTTAGTAGCCTGTGAGCGATTTTTGTTGTTTTGATATTTGATTAAATGGTGATTTTTGCGTAATAAATTTTGATATATTAATCTTGTCTTTGGTTACTCTTGTCCAAATTTAAATGTCATTGGCGGGAAGGAGGGTTTCATATAATTCTCACCCAAAAGGAAGTGACATAACTGTGAATCTGTTATCATGATTTTGTGGTGAATCCGTTATTATGATTGTATATAAATAACTTGTTATGATCGTTATGACTTTTTACTTTATCTTTACATCACTTCAAGTCGCGACAGACTTCTCTGCGTGAAATTTCGGGCTGCTGTCCAGTAGAAAAGCGCGTCGCCACAAGAGCAGCGCCGCTCATTATCTTTTTCATGTCTGCAACTTTATTTATTTCCCTATCAGAGTGGCTTTTTCTACATAAGTTTTGCCAGGTTCAACTCTCTTGTTGCAGTGGGTTCTTTTACGTACACTAAATATTTTTTGTAAGATACAGGAACTCGTTTAATCGTCTCATCCGAACTAATAACAGCCAGACCACAACTCATGGTCTACTGGAGGGGAAAGGTTTGGGGCCAAACAGGGTTCAAACCACCCGCACACTTCCGACCCTGACTTTTCACTTTCTAGGCTGGCACCTTACCTTACTAAAACTGAATCCAAAGATCTTTGTTGTGTGTGTAAACCAGGTTTGAAGACTATATGCATACAGATATTGTTTCTCAAAATGTATCAGTCTACATTAATGGCTTCAATTCACTTCAATATGCAGAACATCTTTATTTATGGCTTCATTTCACTTCAATGTTGATGTGCAGATGTCTTTGTGTGTACAACAATAAAGCTTTAATAGTTAACACATTCCCCTTTGGTTTTTATTTTATTTTTTGTTTGTTTGTTTGTGTGTGTGTGTGTGTGTGTGTGTGTGTGTGTTGTGTGTGTGTGTGTGTGTGTGTGTGAGTGAGAGGAAGAGAGGAGAGAGAGAGAGAGAGAGAGAGAGAGAGAGAGAGAAGAGAGAGAGAGAGAGAGAGAGAGAGAGAGAGAGATCTGAAACACTATTCAAGGCAAACTTTATTCTGACTCATGGACAGAGACATACAGATGCAGTCTCACATACACACGCACGCACGCACACACATACACACACATGCGCGCGCGTACATACACAGCGCAACACACACACACACACACACACACACCACACACACACACACACCACACACACACACACCACAAGCACGACACACACACACCACACTACGCATGCAAGCACGTACACACAACGTACACACACTTGCGTGCGAAGACACAGACACCATACACATGCACCCCACAGACCATGCACACACGCACACACACCCATACCCATACCCCCCCCCCCCCCACACACACACACACACATACGCACAGACACACACAGAGGTACATAAACGGACGTGCGATGTGCACAAAAGTCCTTCGGATGAGACTATAAACCGAGGCCCCGTGTGCGAACGCACGCAGAACATCTTGCACACACGTGAAATCGTCTTCCGTTTTCCTAAGAGTAAGCCATCATGTGCCGGTGGTAACAGATGACAAAATTTACAAAACTGCATACACACGGGGACTGGATGTAAAAAAGCACACGAGTGCTTATTCCATCATCCTCGAATATAAAAAAAAAAACAAAAAAAAAAAAAACACTCATACACACCTCTCTCTCTCTCTCTCTCTCTCTCTCTCTCTCTCTCTCTCCTCTCTTCTCTCTCTCTCTCTCTCTTCTCTTCTCTCTCTCTCTCTCTCTCTTCTCTCTCTCTCTTCTGTCTCTTCTCTCTGCTCTCTCTGCTCTCTCTTCGTCTCGTCTCGTCTCTGTCTGTCTGTCTTCTCTCTTCTTCTCTTCTTCTCTCTCTCTCTCTCTCTCTTCTCTCTCTCTCCCTCCTCTCTCCTCTCTCCCCTCCACACTCCACTACACACACACACACACACACACACACACACACACACACCACACACACACACACACACACACACACTCATGCACGAACGCACGCACGCACGCCGGCGCGCGTGCTTGCAGACACAGGGGTGAGGGGACAGGCTGGTGGTCAGAGATCTGAGGGCCTGGGTTCAAGCCCAGGTTCCTGCACACCCCACACGCCCCTTCAAGGGATTTTCCCTGGAGTTCACATCAGTGCCCACTCCACTCCCCGAAAGTCCTGCACATTTTTTTTTTATATTTTTTTAATAGAGGATAATGGAATAAGCACTCATATACGTTTTTTTAATCCAGTCTCCGTGTGTATGCATTTTTGTAAATCTTGTCATCTGTTCCAGTAAAATACAGTAAAATGCAATACAATATAATACAGTAAAATACAATGCATAGTACAATACAGTATAGTACAATACAAAATGATGCAGTCAAATACAGTACAATGCAGTACAAAATAATACAGTGCAACACAATACAATACCCTACAGTACATTAATTAACACAGGGGGCGGGATAGCTCAGTGGTCAGAGCGCTCGCTTTCACCCTGTCAAGTTAAGCGGCGTCGAGCGTGGTTACCAATTGGATGGGTGACCGTTCGTGCCCCTTGGCATCAGTACAGTCCCCCCCCCCCCCTCTCCCCAGTTCACCCAGCTGTCAATGGGCACCTGCCCTCTTTAGGGTCAGGGAAAGCAACAAGGGAGAGGAGATGGGCGCCGCCCTCAATATGCTGGCCCCTGGAGAAGCTGAGGTCTCTGACGCCTCGATCCCCTACGACCACACAGGTTATGGGACACCTTTAACTTACCTTTACCTACAATAACACACCGTAAAGAATTAAAAAGAAGTGAAAGAAGACAAAGGGAAAGAAAACATGAGAGAGAGGGAAGAAAAAAAGAAAAAAAATCGACATGCCCTTCAAGAAAAAAAATACAACAGTGCCGAAACGAGTGTGTTTGTGTGTGTGCCTACACACAATAACGACAGCAAGAGGCACAACAACAACAACAGCAACAACAACAACAGCAACAACAACAACAGCAACAACAAGAACAGGAAAGGAAAATAAGGGCAAAAGTGCGGAGGCACAGGAAACTGCAAATAGAAAAGGACCTGAAAGAACAGACAGGGACCAAGGAAATAGCAACAGAAGAAAGAAAGAAAGAAAGAAAGAAAGAAAGAAAGAAAGAAAGAAAGAAAGAAAGACAGCAAGAAAGAAAGAATGACAGACAGACAGACAGACAGACAGAAAGAAAGAAAGAAAGAAAAGAAAAGAAAAGAAAGAAAGGAAGGAAGAAGGAAGAAAAGAAAAGAAAAGAAAGAAGGGAAGGAAGGAAGGAAGGAAGGAAGGAAGGAAAGAAGGAAGAAAGGAAGGAAGGAAGGAAGGAAGAAAGAGGAAAGAACATGATAAATCACATATTTTCTGGAATTTCAAGGTGTTAGCCTTCACATAATTATGCCAGCATCGTATGCAGGCATGCACGAACGTGCACACACCTGGGCCTCCAACACACACACACACAATCACATACACACACACACACACACACACACACACACACACACACACACACAAATATATATACATATATATATATATATATATATATATATATATATATATATATATATATATTATATATATATATATATATATATATATATATATATATATAATTTCTATATCATGGCTTGGCTTCGCGAACGATGATTAAGGGCACTGTCCACGTCTGGTGCAGGCTCGCTGGTGGCTGTTCAGTCCAATGCGTGACAAACAAACCCGGCCGCAGCGGCTGCAGGGGAAAGTCGATTCTGGGGTTGATGTAGAGGGGACGCGGTTCTTCCTCCTCATTCGCTTCTCCTCAAGGGCCGCTCTGCGATTGTCCTCAAAGGAGGAGACCAACTGATGCACAGTGTGTCGCCAGGCCTGCCGGTCAGCAGCAAGGACTGACCACTGGTTATGGTCTATGAGGCAGGCTGACAGAGATTTCTTCAGAGAGTCTTTAAATCTCTTCTTTGGTGCGCCTCTGTAGCGGTGTCCGGTGGAAAGTTCACCGTAGAGAACCATCTTCGGTAGGCGATGGTCCTCCATTCTAGAGACATGCCCTGCCCTGCGTATCTGCGTTTTCAGCAACATGGCCTCAATGCTGGTGATCCCTGCTTGCTGCAGCACCTCAGCATTCGTGGTGAAGTCGCTCCAGTGGATGTCGAGGATGAAGCGGAGACAGCGTTGGTGGAAGCGTTCCAGAATTCGCAGGTGGTGTCTGTATGTGACCCATGACTCGGAGCCGTACAGGAGGGTGGTCAGTACCACGGCTCTGTAGACACTGATCTTGGTGTCTTTCTTCAGGTGTTTGTTTTTCCAGACACGGTGGTAGAGTCTGCCGAAAGCACTGTTTGCCTTTGCCAGTCTGTTGTCTACATCTTTATCAATCTTTGCGTCAGAGGACATTGTGCATCCCAGGTAGGTGAACTGCTGGACTGTCTTCAGTTCTGCCTCACCAATTGTAATGTGAGGTGGGTGGTACGCTACCTGAAGTGCGGGCTGGTAGAGAACCTCTGTCTTCTTCAGGCTGACTTCGAGTCCGAAGAGCTGGGCTGCCTCTGCAAAACAGGATGTTACATGCTGCAGGGCGGTTTCTGTGTGGGCTACAAGGGCAGCATCATCAGCAAAAAGTAGCTCTCGAATTGGTTGCTCCAGGGTTTTGGTGTGGGCCTGAAGACGCCGCAGGTTGAATAGGCTGCCATCTGTGCGGTAGTGTATGAAAACTCCGTCTTCGTCATCAAGATCTTCTGTGGCCCGCTTAAGCATCATGCTGAAGAAGATAGTGAAGAGGGTTGGTGCAAGGACGCAGCCCTGCTTCACCCCGTTTGTGATTGGGAAAGGCTCTGAGAGGTCGTTGCTGTTTCTGACCTGGCCACGCTGGTCTTCATGTAGCTGGATCACCATGTTGAGAAACTTTGGAGGACAGCCAAGACGCTCCATGATCTGCCACAGGCCCTTCCTGCTCACAGTGTCAAAAAAACATGTATATATAGAAAAACCCGCAGGCACACACACAAAAAAACAAAAACAAAAAACCGAAATCCGCTTAAAACAAAAAAATAGAGTTGCAGAAATGAAGCAGCAAGCAAACAAGCAAGTTAACCGAGAAAAAACCCACCCCCAAAACTATAGAGTTACAACATTGTTACAACTTATAAGGAAAAAATAGATTGAAAGGAACTAAAAAAAATACAATGATAAGAACAACAACAATAATAACAACAATAGTGATAATAATTATGATGATTATAATGTACTGTAAGACTCACTCTTTTACATAGGCTACACACACACACACACACACACACACACACACACACACACACACACACACACACACACACACACACACACACACACACACACACACACACACACACACACACACACATGTTTGATTGTATGTTTGTTAGCGTATATGTTATTTCCTCTCAGTGATGATGGGTATTATTATAAGGTATTGTTGTGTTTGTTGTTTTTTCCTTATCTTCTTTTAAAAATATAAAGTATGAATTGAAGTATAGAGATATTGTATTCTGACATAAATTGCTTATAGATTTTTTAAAATTTTACTTATTTATTTTTTTAATTTATTTTTGTGCGTGTGTGTATTTATTTTTTTAATTTATTTTATCAATATTATTATTATTATTATTATTATTATTATTATTATTATTATTATTATTATTATTATTATTATTATTATTATTGTTGTTATTGTTATTATTATTATTTAGTCTTAAATAATGTTTTTTGGTTACATTGTAATTGATATAAGCTGTTTTGTGTGTGTGTGTGTGTGTGTGTGTGTGTGTGTGTGTGTGTGTGTGTGTGTGTGTGTGTGTGTGTGTGTGTGTGCGTGTGTGTGTGTGTGTGTGTGTGTGTGTGTGTGTGTGTGTGTGTTTGTTTTGTTTTTTTGGCACTATATGATTTTTAAAAAGACTTTAAATGTGTGCATGTACCTACGAGTGTACGAACTGA
>CM060333.1:121859-124359 GCA_030674155.1 Stramonita haemastoma | reverse complement strand
AGGATGAAAGCGGCCTTTTTGTCACATAGTCTCCAAATAGGCTTACGTTTTTAGGGGAGGGGGGTGATGGTATGCGCGCATGCAACTGGTGTATGTGTTTGCGTTTGTATATGTGCATGCATCTGGCAGACAACCTGCCACAAACTTGCTAGATTCAGGCCGGGCCTCTTGGGGGAGCGGCGTCGCCACAAGTCCGGCGCCACTGATATCAAAGATGCTGGTAAGGTGTGCATGCATAAAATACCACACTCCGTTGGTGCCATGGGCTCTGCTACTGGGCAATACTTGGGGTAGGACGGGACTCAAACCGTCAGGTTTTGTGGTATCTTTTCGAAAAAGGCGCCTTATTCATTGGGAGGGGGTGTATGTGCACGTGTTCGTGTGCGCGCGCTTGTGTTTGTCTGTGCGTTTTCTTGTGTTTGTATGCATGTGGGGAAGTCCTTGCACTTTCCTGTGGTGCATCATACTACAATATAATATCATTATGATTATAATGATATGAGTACTGCAAGGTCTTCTTTCGGTTTTGCCTGCGACAAACCTGCTAGATTCAGGACAAATGTAACCTGTGCTAAAAAAAAACTGAGCAAGACAGCCACACACATGAATAGTAGACAACATTATTCATTTTTATTATTTTATTTTGAGATAACCGAATAAGTAGTCATGTGCGGTTTTTGCATCCAGTCCCCATGTGTATGCAGTTTTGATTTGTTTCATCCACTCTAACCAGCTCACATGGCCTACTCTTCCATAAAGCAGAACAAGTTTTAGCTGATAGGATGAAGTTCTCCATGCATTGGCACAGGAGACTTCAGTTTATAATCTCATCCAAAGGAATTTTGGAGGAGTGGAGTGGGCACTGATATTAACTCTAGAGGAAAAGATCCTCTGGAACTAGATTCGAACCCTGGTCAGCAGCTCACAAGAGCATTACTCTGACCACCAGCTATCCTGTCCCCTTGAGCTGCTTGCCTCTCAAAAGCCTTAGTGGAATCTGGATTGGAAGAGGGGAGGGGCTGTCCTGTGGAAAAGGGGTGGGGAGGAGTAGGGAAGGGGTGGTAACCACTTACACACCTGGCCAATCAACAATGGTGATCTGGTTCATTGGCAGGGAACAAAGCAAGACTGAAGGGGGTGGTACAAAGAGGGAGGGGGAAAGGGAAGGAGTGGGCTGGGATATAGGAGGTACCAACTGATGTAAAGTAGAATCAATCCTTCCATTTCCCAAAGAACACACTGCAATAGTTTTTACACTTTGGTGCAAGAGGTAGAAAATAGATCACAAACAGCATATCCAAAAGGTAGGGAAACAATAGGCCTCCAGGTTGCCAAAACTCAAGAAAGGAAAGACCTCCAATCTCAATGTGACCCTGTGAGACTGCTGTCTGCTACAGCTGGCCTGCCTCACCCACTGCCCATCCTCCCTCACTGAACAAGGCTCCACCCACTTTTGCCACTGTCATGGGCAGGGCAACATTCATGGGCTACTGCTTCTTATATTGATGAGCCTGAATGACCCCTGTTTTGAAAGAAAGCACACACTGCCCCATTCTCCCTGACTGAACAAGGCTCCACCCAGTTTTATCCTGTTTATGGGCAGGGCAACTTGATGAGCCGAAATGCCAGCTCTTTTCAAATGAAACACAAACTAACAGTAACTGCTTACATGTTTTAGGGTAGGTCTATATGATTGTGGTGTACACTGCACTCATGTCTGTATTTTACCACAATATATCAAAACAATTGTCCACATGTCAAAATCAAAGTCCAATTTTTATTTCTAAGTAGTACATTGGATAAGCATTGATCTGCTTTTTTTCATCAATCCGTCTATCTAGGAACAAAAATAATTCATCAATAATATCTAACTACAACACGACTAGGGCAACTTTTATCAATAAAATCTACCTATAAGAAAACAATGAGCAAACAAGAATGCAGCAAAAGTCACACACACACACACACACACACACACACACACACACAAAAGTACAAAATCTCTCTCTCTCTCTCTCTCTCTCTCTCTCTCTCTCTCTCTCTCTCTCTCTCTCTCTCTCTCTCTCTCTCTCTCTCTCTCTCTCTCTCTCTGTGTAACCTGAAGAACTATATTCTATAAGTTGAATGTATGAGATGGTTTTACCTAAAAATCCATGCTTGGACAGACATTGACTAATGTGTTCATTGATGATATCGGTTTAAAGAAGGATTTCATGCGGGTGTTATCAGACTTGTTGACTGGACTTTTTTGATGAAGATGTACCATGTAAGATGCTCTCTCTCTCTCTCTCTCTCTCTCTCTCTCTCTCTCCTCTCTCTCTCTCTCTCTCTCTCTCTCTCACTTTCACTCTCACTCTCTCTCTCTCTCTCTCTCTCTCTCTCTCTCCTCTCTCTCTCTCTTCTCTCTCTCCTCTCTCTCTCTCTCTCTCTCTCGGTTTGTTTTGATCTCTATGTAATATTTGAAGATGCCTTTTTTTTCTCTCTAAACTTTCACTTCCAC
>CM060333.1:114359-116859 GCA_030674155.1 Stramonita haemastoma | reverse complement strand
AAAAACAACAACAGCAACAACAATGACAACAGTAACAACAACAGCAACAACAGCAAGCCAGAATAACACTTCACAGCTGTTCACAGTACAAGACATGATCAGGATCCACAGAACAGCCAGAAGGTTGTCTCCCTTCCACTGTAGGGTTTTTCCAGTATACTGTGAGAATGCTTGCTTGATAGCAGGATGTGTGTGTGTGTGTGTGTGTGTGTGTGCGTGTGTGTGTGTGTGTGTGTGTGTGTGTGTGTGTGTGTGTGTGTGTGTGTGTGTGTGTGTGTGTGTGTGTGTGTGTGTGTGTGTGCCCAGGGTGCAGCACATCCATGTGTGTGTATGGGAATCACTCTAGAGTTAATGCGGCAGTCTTGAAAGCAAAAATTCCCATTTAAGTGTGGATGGTTTGAATCCCCTTTGGGCCCAAAACATTTACCCCACCTATAAGGCATGAGTGGTGGCCTGGGTCCTAGTCTTTCAGTCAATAAACCGAGGACCTATGTGTTACACATAACTATTCAGTGCACATAAAAGAACCAAACAAGAGAGTTGTCCCTGGTAAAATTCTAGAGAAAAAAGCCACTCTGATAGGGAGACAAATACAGTTGCAGACAGGAAAAGAAACAATATAAAATGGGTGATGCTGCTCTTGTGGCTATTCTGGGAGAGCAGTCTGAATTTCTGGCAGAGAAATCTTCTGTGACTTCAAGAGGTATACAATGTAAAATCTATATTTAAAAAGTGCCTATGTGTGTATAGTCTATGTATGAGAGGGGAGGAAAGGGGTGGATGTTGAAGGGTATGCACTGATGATGAGGGAGGGAAGACCTTAGGCAGGAAGTCAGTGTCTTGGAGGCTGCAGGCAGCATTTTCAGCAGACTTGGCCTCAAAAAGGCTCTACATTTGTTTAGTGGTGAGATTTTTTTGATATTGATTTTTTTCATATTTATAGTGTCACACTGAATGTCATCATGATCAAGAGAAAGCAGCAGTAACAACAACAACAACAACAACAACAACAACAACAACAGCAGCAGCAGCAGCAGCAGCAACAGCAAGGGAGAACAAGACTTCACTGCTCTTCACACTACACGATTCCACAAAACAACCAGTAGGTTGTCTCCCTTCCACTGTCAGATTTTTCATCATGCAGTGAAAATGCTTACTTGATAGCAGGATGTGTGTGTGTGTGTGTGTGTGTGTGTGTGTGTGTGTGTGTGTGTGTGTGTGTGTGTGTGTGTGTGTGTGTGTGATGATGATGATGATGATGATGATGATGATTATTTTATTATTATTATTTTTTTCATTTTTTATTATCACTATTGTCATCATTATCTTTTCCAAAAAAAGTGGTAGGAATCAAACGCCTGCACGTTTATTAGACTCGCAATTTTTGCAAGTATCGTGTTGAACAAAAATTATAGTACCTCAAAGCGCGTTGCTGTTTAGCCAAATATACAAGCTTCCTACTGCCAATGGAGCGCAGAGTTACCCACCCTGGCATGTGACATGCGCGGGGACCCTTCCGGTTATGAAGTGAGCAGGAAATCATGTTTTCAGTTGAGATTGCATTGGTTTGTATCGCCAGTTGGTCTTCTTTGCCCTCTTCCAACAAGTTCGGTATCAACTGAAGGTGCTAATCTACACGCAGATCGTTTCATTCCATACAAAGGTTAGTGATGTTTTCCGTTCAATGTATACACCTACATGCTAACGACTCCCAGGTTCAATTTCCAGTCGAGAGGATTTTTCCTCTAGAGTTAACATCAGTGCTGACTCCAATCCCCCCAAAAGTCTTTCGGATGAGACTATAAACCGAGGCCCTGTGTGGAACGCACGCAGAACATCTTGTGCACACGTTAAAATCTGTTCCGCTTTTCGTAAGAGTAGGCCATCATGTGCTGGTAGGAACAGATGACATTTAAAAAACGGCATACACACGGGGACTGGTTGTAAAGAGCGCTAAATAACGATGTATAACACACGGGACCTCAGTTTATCGTCTCATCCGAACTAGCACCACTCATCGTCTAATGGATTGGGCCCAAACAGGATTTGAACCACCCCACACTCTGACCCGGACTTTTCACTTCCTAGGCAAGGCGCGTTACCTCTTAGACCACCGATCCACCTTACAACTTGTAGACACCTACATCTATAGCCTTGATACAACAGTCACTGATCGTTTGATGTAGCGCTACGTTTTAACTTTTTGTTGTTGAATTTCTCTATTTGTCAGATAACAAATCTTTGAAGTGTGAATTGTGAATTGTTGTTTGGGGTTTCTCATTCCTCGGCTACAGCTCTGAGGTTCGTCAATGGTGAGGTTTTGCGTATACATGCGACCGTTTTTTGCCTCACCATGAAGGTAGCTCATTCTGACCAGGAATAGATGCTAGATATGTTCGTGTTTCCGTAACCCACTAAAGGATTTTTTTTCAATTTTTGTTTCGTTCCTCAACCTAGAGATCCGAGGTACAACAATGGTGTGATTTTTTTGCGTATGCGT
>CM060333.1:84359-109359 GCA_030674155.1 Stramonita haemastoma | reverse complement strand
AATCCATCGGATTACTTTTGGTTTGCAAAGCGAAACAGCAGAAACATGACTCAGGAGGAAAAAGACATTTATTCCATGCTGCAGCTGTGGACACTTGCTGATCGCGAAAGGATCAAAGACAGAATAAGTGCTGGACTGGGTGTTCTGCATGTTATGATGGATGCAATCAGATTTTTCCTGGGTTAGATAGGCTGTACTTGTGTGTGTGTGTGTGTGTGTGTGTGTGTGTGTGTGTGTGTGTGCTGTGTGTGTGTGTGTGTGTGTGTGTGCGCGTGTGTGTGTGTGTGTGTGTGTGTGTGTGTGTGTGTGTGTGTGTGTGTGTGTGTGTGTGGGTGGGTGTATGTGTGTGTGTGGGTGAGAGGGAGGAAGGGAGAAAGAATGTTTGCGTGCCTGTGTGCGTGCATGCATGCTTGCGTGCGCATCCCGTCTGTTGTGTGTGTGTGAGTGTGTGTGTGTGTGTGTGTGTGTGTGTGTGTGTGTGTGTGTGCGCGCGCGCGCGCGGGAGCGTGTGTGTGTAAGAGAGAACGTGTATGTGCGTGCATGCGTTTGCGTTCACGCGCGTGTGTGTGTGTACGTGTGTGTGTGTGTGTGTGTGTGTGTGTGTGTGTGTGTGTGTGTGTGTGTGTGTGTGTGTGTGTGTGTGTGTGTGTGTGTGTGAGAGAGAGAGAGAGAGAGAGAGAGAGGAGAGAGAGAGAGAGAGAGAGAGAGAGAGAGAGAGAGAGAGTGCAAACCTGGACAGATACGCATATTGTTAGGTTTTTCACGTGTTGGAAAGGGCACGAGCCAGCGAATCAGACAGAATGTAGATATGGAAGCCCCGTCACAGACTTGTTGCTTATGAGATGTTAATGGTTGTTGTGTCATCCTGCCTCCATTTGTAATGGGATAAAGTGGTACACAACAATTTATTGAATCCAAATGTAAAAATTACTTCACCATGTCGTGGATTCCATGCCATGCCGTCCATATGGGCAGAAGAAATGATACACTTTTCATGTCTGAAAATGTGTTTTGTGCCCAGTCCCCTTCCCACTGTCCCCTTGTGAATGGGCTTAAAAAGCTTAACGCAATAAAATATTGTCATTGTCATTGTCATTGTCTCTCTCTCTCTCTCTCTCTCTCTCTCTCTCTCTCTCTCTCTCTCTCTCTCTCTCTCTCTCTCTCTCTCTCTCTCTCTCTCTCTCTCTCTCTCTCTCTCTCTCTATATATATATCGTTTAGTTCTAACGTTTCCTGATATATTTTTTTCCTTTTCTAAAGTCTGGGAATTATGTCTGTTTGACCAGGGACAAGAAGAGCCAGAATAGTCCAAGTCTGGCGTCATCAGCCACTGAATGGGGGGAAGCATCACCTGTGCCAGCCTCAACACACCAGAACAGCTTCAGTCAGGTCCAGCCCTATCCATCAGTCACAGAATGAGGGGAAGCATCACAGCTGTAAGTTCTATGCACCTGCCTGCATGAAGCAGAAACGAGACCCAGGTTAGAAAATATTACTTTAAATTTCATTTGTGGCCAACCACTTTATATTTTACTAAATGGCCTCTATCTCTCCTTGTCGATGGAAGAGATAAACATAGGTAAATCAAGGTCATTTAACTGTTTCTTTCTGTGATTGTGAGCATTTTTGCAAATTGATTCATCAACTTAAAAAAGACTTACAAATAATCTTGAAAATGAAATAAAAATTTTGTACTGGCTTCGACTTTGTTTTTAAATATTGAAACAAATGAATTGGAACTCGAATGTAATTATGAGCTATCCTCGATATAAAAGAATAAATAAATAAATACATACCTAATTGGCCATTATGGTACACATTGCCAATAATAATCCTTAATTCCGTCTCTTTTTAAGTAACGTGGTTAGGAGACATGTTTGTCCAAGAAAACCAGTAGAATTTTCAGTGGTACTGATTGGGACTGCCTTGCTTTCAGGGACTGTGGGACTGGAACCAAGGACCCTGTGTGCAATGGCCGCCATCATGAACTGGGGTCCTTTGTGGAAGAGTGGTAAGGCTGTGGTTTAAAGACAGGTATAATAACTCTTTGTTGTCATTGGGCTGTAAAAGCCAAAGGCGCTTTTTTATATACTAATTAATTGCCTGTATCCCTCACTGTTGTCGAAAAAGATAACCATGATTATGTAAATCAAGGGCATTTAACTTTTTTCTGTGTTTGTGAACATTTTGCAAATTGATTCATCAACTTAAAGAGACTGCTTTTAAATAGTTTTGAAAATTAAATGTAACATTATATACTAGTTTCCAGTTTGTTTTGAAATATTGAAACAATGAAATTTGCACTCATAAAGTAACTGGACAGTACAGTACTGTTTGTAAATATTATATTCCTTAATTCAGTTTCTTTTTAAATGACTTGGTCAGGAGTCTGTCATGTTTGTCCAAGAAAACCAGCATTTTCAGTGGTAATGATTGGGACTACCTTGCTTTCAGGGGCTGTGGGACTGGAACCAAGGACCCCGTGTGCAGTGGCCGCCATCATGAACTGCGGTCCTTTGTGGAAGAGTGGTAATGCTGTGGTTTAAAGACAGGTATGAAAAAGTCTTTGTTGTCATTGGGCTCGGAAAGCTGAATATAGAATGTATTTTTGGTGAATAGGATTTTGTTTTTCAAAGTGTTATTTCCAGTTTAAGCATATGAAGTGAATCTGAAATATGACAGTCTTTAAAACGTACTTATGAAGGTTTATCTTCCCCAAAATTGAAGAGACTAAATCCTTTTAGATTTGAGCTAGTAAAACAGAACAGAAAATGAGACAAGTCTTTTTCAGCTGATAAAGCGACATAGAAGTCTTGTGAATCTATTGTTTAAGGGATAACATGAAATCCGGTTTAGGCTAGTAGATCTGTGAACATTTCCCTATCACTGACATTTCTTAACTGCTTTCAGGAGCTCCAGGACTGGAATCAAGTGCCAAAGAACAGACACGCCATCCGACACAGCATGTCAGTTACCAGGACGTGACGAGGTAACATCAAATTCCATCTGTTCCTTTTCTGGCCCAGGCCAAAGCTTTGTCAGTTATTGATGTGAGCTAAGGGCCAAGGTCTCGACTGACATGGTGTTAGATTTTAAATGGTGTGGAAGTTGTCTTCAGCCGGGACAGGCTCGTAGCAAAGAATCCTGCACTCTAAAGGAGAAAAATCCTCTGAAGTTGGAGAATGGTTGCCTTTATGGTGAAGTACTCGAAAAGTCATACACGCAAACTCCTCATCCAGAGTGTAGTTAACAATCTGACAGTGACATATGGTATTGTAACTCCTCTCCAGCTGGTAATATAATGTAACAATCTGACAGTGACATATGGCATTCTAACTCCTTTTCAGCTGGTAATATCATACAATATAAGAAATAGTAATAAATAAATAAATGACTAAACAAACACGACATCTGTGTGCTTTGAGAAATAAACCAAAAGCATAATCCTGAAAACTTATTTGTATTTTTCTTTTTTTTACATTAGCAAACAAGAGACTTTGGCTTGACCTTTAACACTGTCAGTCAACAAGTGCCATCAGTGTGTGATGAAAGGTAAGAAAAGAATCACAGGACGTCAGGTTTGTGTGTGCAGTGCAATGCAGTACATGATTTGGCTTATGATACCACTTTCAGCAGTGCCTAGGCTGCAGCATAGGGTGAGCTGCAAGAAGTCGGTTTCTGGAAGAACAAAAAAAGTTTGAAGCTTATGGTTAAGGAGTTAGTGTAGCTGACAACAGCCAACAAGGGAACATAAAATAGCGCAAATCAGTATTTTTATCTATTTGTTCTTTTATATCAAGGATAATAGAATAACCACTCATGTGCTTTTTACATCTTGTCCCCGTGTGTATGCAGTTTTGTAAATTTTGTCATCTGTTCCCACCGGCACACGATGGCCTAATATCACGGGCCTAGACAACCATTTCCCAAACTTTAATTTTCTAACATTTCCATCAGCACAAAGACATGTAAAACAGTCACTTACGCAAAATCTCGATCTCTGATAAACCTCGGAGCTCTAGCGGAAAAAATAAAAATAAAACACAGATATAGTGAATGACGATACTGACGATTGTGACGTGTGTTCTGGCAGGAAGGTGAGAACACCATCCATCCAGGACTTCGCCGTTGCCGCACACGACTTCGCCGTCGCCGCACAAGACTTCACCGCATAAGACTTCGCCGCACAAGACTTCGCCGCACAAGACTTCGCCGCACAAGACTTCGCCGTCGCCGCAGAAGACATCGCAGTCGCCGCAGAAGACATCGCTGCAGAAGATATCACTGCAGTTGCAGAAGAATTCGCCATGGCCATTGCCACAGAGGACCTCCCCTGATCTGATTAGTGATGGTCGTGATTTGAAGTTTTGTTTCCTGATTTGTATTTTAAATGACACGTGTTTGAGAGACGATAACTATTTTGTAGTATATGGCTTAAAATGGGGGTCGGTTTTGTTTTAATCATGATACTGGTTTTCTTCCTTTTATTTTTTTTATAACTTGAATAGATCATTTTAAAAATACTATCATCCTAGCATCCAGGAAATACTTTATGATGAATTTTCAACCCAATTTTTATTAGAAATAAACATTAGATCAAGGGGATTTCAGGATCAGCTAAGACAATAATTATAGTTGAAATAAGCCCTGTAGGTCTGGCAATTATTTTAACCTTCCTCTCCCTTTGTTTTAAATGCATTTAAAAAAAATGTTTGGTACCACTATATGTCACAGCAGAATTCTCTGCATGAAATTTGGGCTGCCCTCCCCAGGGAGAGCACATCGCCACAAGTGCAGGGCCTACCCATTTTTTTTTCTTCCTGTCTGCAACTGTATAATTGTTTCCCTATCAGAGTGACTTTTTTCTACAGAAAATGATACTTAAACATTTTTTTTAACAGTATTGTAAAGCAGTTTATGAGGTGATCTACCTGTGGTTATCTTTCCGTGATTTTACTGCAGTGAAAAGTTTGATAGTTTCCAGTTAGGTATGTGTGTGTGTGTGTGTGTGTGTGTGTGTGTGTGTGTGTGTGTGTGTGTGTGTGTGTGTGTATGAGAGTGAGGGTTCTGTGTGGATGTGCGTGCGTGCGTGCGTGCGTTTGTTTGTGTGTGTGTGTGTGTGTGTTGTGTGTGCTTTTGTGGGGGGTGTGTATGTGTGTGTGAACCCGCATGTGTGTGGGTTTTGTGTGGATGTTTGTGCAATCAATCAATCAATCAATCAATCAATCAATCAGTTTTATTCAGTTTTTGCAGGCCATAAGACCCATATGAACACAAAATATGAAAAGCAACCATGAAGCAGTCGAGGTGATAAAATATAATGGGTACACAGTCTTTTGTTGCAGGCATCGGAAGACCTACATGTTTCTGATCTTTAGGCATTCAATTACATAAACTGCCAAGTTCACAATCAGTTTTTCAGAAGGATTTGAGCACAACATCTGGACCTTGAAGCCTGATGGAAATCTGTGATAATAAAGGGGGATATAACGCTTACGCAAAGTTGCATATTTTGGGCAAACAAGCAAAAAATGACATAAATCTTCAATGGCAGATCCATCACACTGAACACAATATGGACTTACAGGTGTTTTCTTATAACGTGAAATTCCTTTCAGTGGCAGTGTGTTACTTCTTAACAAGCAAAGTACACGGCGGTGTTCAGAAGAAACCAGAAGTCCTACATAATGTGCTCTACATATCTCAGGATGGTAACTCAAGTAATCTGGCTCAGACATCAATGAGTCATGCCAGCTCTGGCGATATGTGTCCACAAGTCTGGTTTTGAAAGTTCTGATAAACAAAGAAATGTCTCCAACATTTTGCATTTCCCAAACATATCCAAAACCATTTGAACATAACATGGATCTTACACGAGTTACCCAGTTTCTTCTACCCATCTGATCATGTTTAAGCAACATGAAGTAACATTGCTTGGGATATCTGTTCTCTGGCATGGCAAGAAGTCTGATCCAGTATTTAATCATTTGTGTAAAAGTATCAATGTATATTGGGTATCTACCACATTCACCCAAAGCAATGCTATTCTTTACATCTCTGCCCACACCTAGAATCATTTTACAAATTTTGGTATGCACCTTTTCAATGTTGTCAAATCTACTATATCCCCAAATCTCGGAACCGTACAACAGAATTGGTTTAACTTTGGTGTCAAAAATTCTGAACACAGTGGTGACAGGCAGGTTTTTAAGTCTAAAATACAATCTTTTAATCCCTGCAACTGCTCTGAGAGCTTTGCCAGATAAAATTATCTCTACAACGTGCCCAATTCAAAGTAGAACCAAACATGATTCCTAGATAACTGTAACAGGGTTCTGTCATGATTTGCATGCCGGCATAGTACCATTTTTCACAGTTTTTCAAAAATCCACCATTTTTGAAAACCATCACTTTTGTTTTTTCCATGTTAACTTTGAGACCCCATTTGCAACAGTACCTTTCAAGACAATTAATTTTCTTTTGTAGATCACCAACAGAATCTGACACCAAAGCAATGTCATCGGCATACATTAGAAGAAATACGCTAAGCTGGCTGTTCAATAAATCTATGCCACGGGCACCACATAAATTCATTTGATCTTCTAGTTCAGAAAGAAATATTGAGAACAACAAAGGGCTTAGAATACATCCTTGTTTCACTCCAGATAAACAATCAAAGTACTCTGTGATTTTGCTACCCACTTTAACAGCTGCTTTCACCCTTTCATACATACTTTGTAGTGTCAAAAACATTTTTCCATGAATACCTTTATGCAATAACAAATACAGCAACTTTCCTCTATCTACACAATCAAATGCTTTGGAGAAGTCGACAAAAAGAGTATAGAATCGACCGCCTTGTTTTGTGAGATATTTCTGAATTAGACTCTGGAGAGTATATATATTATCGATTGTGCTGTAGCCCTTTCGGAAGCCAGCTTGTGCCTCTGGGATGACATCATGATCCTCACAAAACTGGCACAGTCTTTCATTTATAACCATACTGTACAGTTTACTGACAACGTTTAAAAGAGATATTCCTCTGTAATTATCAACATTTTGGGCATTGCCTTTCTTATGCAGAGGGAAAATCAGTCCTTGTGTCCAACTCTCAGGGTATTGTCCAGATAAGAAGACTTTATTGAATAAAGGGAGTAGAAACTTTATGAGAACATCGGGGGCATGCAAAAAGAAATCAGAGGACAAGCCATCAGGACCTGAGGCTTTACCACTTTTCAATTTCCGCAATGCCCTCCAGATTTCTGCTTCTGATATGTCATCATCTAGTTGTGCTTTACCACATTCTTCACAGTCATCAGAACTATGTGAGTTTAGACATGTCTGTACATCTTCAGAAAATTCTAAGTTATCTGCTGACTGTTTCACATTAAACAGAGTATTGAAATAGTCATACCATGCCCTGGGGGTGATGTCTTCTGCCCTACTTTGTTTGTTAGAGGTAAATCTCCTCAGTTTTTGCCAGAAAGATCTAGAGTTTTTGTCCTTGCAAGATTCATTTAATTCTTTTAGCAATTGTTCATTATACTCTGACTGTTTCTTTTTACTTATATTTTTAAGTTCTTTCTTGCTGTCAATGTAATTGTTTAAATCATCTTGTGTGTTTGAGTGTCGAAACATTTTCAAGTGCCTGTATTTCTCTTGTTTTGTATGCTCACATTCTGCATCCCACCAGGGTGGCTGTGCACGTGTTTGCTGCTTACTCTGCTTTAACTTCATTTTGTCTGCTGCACTGTGAAGGAAGGAAATAAAACAGTGACATGCTTCCTCAGTGCTAGTTTCTAATGCTGACATAAATTTTTCGAATTCCTTGTTGGCATTTTCACAACAGTAATCGCTGAATGACTCTGCATAATTTTCTTTCCACAAAAATGATACATTTTCTTCTAAATTTATATCATCCACTGTTTCACATGCAGCCTGAGTGAGGTGAGAGGGGAAAGAAAGAATGATGGGAAAATGGTCAGATTCTGTTCTGTCAGCAACACGCATGTCTGTTATACATTGATAGAGTGGCATTGAACAGATAAAATAGTCTACTACACTTTTCCCTCTGTTAGCTGTACAGGTAATCTCACCTTCACTGTCACTTTTAGTTCTACCATTTACAATAAATAAACCAGATTCTTTGCAGAACTCCAAGAAATTTCTTCCAAAGTTATTTATAACGTTATCTTTTGATTTTCTGACATTTTGAGGGCCCTCTGAAATCAAATCATCTAAATCTTGAAACAAAGGGATTTGCACATCTTTATCAGTAATATCAACATCAGGAAAATCCGACGTTCTCGCATTGAAGTCGCCACTTAAAATCCAGGGTAAATCTGGGTACATTTGCATGATTTCAGTCATCGAGTTTTCCAGTGTGTCAATACCATCTAGATTATCTTCACCATAAACAACAGATCGTTCAGGGGCAACATAAACAAACCCGGCAAGAATATCACAAGAAAAATTGAAAACAGACTTACCGAATTTCAAGAAAACAGCGTCCTCAGCTGAAGTTAACAAACGAGACACAGATGATGCTATGCTTTTGTGAACACACACAACTACCCCACCTTTTAGCCTCTGTGTACGATGAGAAGAATACACTGTGTAATCCGGAAAGGCTTGTTCAATGTCACTTTGTTTGCAGGACCAAATCTCCGAGAATGCAAATATTTTGAATTTTACACAGAAAGATTTCCATGACGTACTTTTCAGCTTGTTGACAAGTCCTTGAATGTTCCAAGACATTATTTCAAACACAGAAGTTTCACATTGAGAATTCTGGTTGTTTGTGTGTGTGTGATTGGACTCATCATTTGTCGTATTGTCCTGTTCAGTTTGTTGGTCAGCATAATTCAAGTCTGGTGTTGTTCTGTCTGCTGTCGTTTGGTCAGTCATTTCGTTGTCATCAATAACTATGTTGTTTTCTGTCGAAACTACATTCTGTTCCTGTAATGTGTGGTTGGCAACATGTGTTTTGTAGTCATCTGTCGTCTTGTCTGTCACACTGTCCTCTGTCTCCTTAGTGTTGTTGAGTGAAGGTGTGTAGGGAGCATCATTCCTGCAGGTTGCCTGAAGACGGGGTCGGCCTGACCCTCAGCTTCCTCCCTGCCGGGGCACCAGTTCCTGGGTGGCCGCGTTGTAGACGTGGACTTTTCCCTCGATGACCAGGGTGTCGAAACGCAGGAAAGCCCGTTTCTCTTCTGCCTTGGCTTTCTTCAGGAATGGTAGCAGCTGTCGGCGCCGGTCCCTCACGCGAGGAGTAAAGTCCTCGTTGACGAAGATGGATGACTTCTTTTCCCTCAGGATCTTGCGGTTGGCCAGGATGCGTTCCTTGTCCTTGAAGCTGCGGAAACGGGCGATGATGGGACGCGGGGACTGACCTCCTCCCTGAAGTCGATGTGCACGTTCAATCTCCACGTCTTCTGTCATCCCCATCTCGTCCTTCAGCACTGACTTCACTGCCTTCTCACAGTCTGACCACAGTTCTCTCTGTCCCTTGGGGGCGGGGGGAATTCCATGAAAGATGAGATTGTTGCGTCGGCTTCTTCCTTCCATGTCGTCCACTTTGCTCTCCAACTTGTCGATTCTATCTTTCAGGTCCCTGTTTTCTTTTAGAACGCCCGCCATTTCCGTTTCGAATTTCTTGTTCTGTTCATTCATTGTGGACTGTAGATTTTCAATCTTCTTGTCCATTGCCGTAAGCATTTTTATCACTTCGGCGATGGAAGTCTCGGAAACATTTGACCCACTTCCAGCAGCTGGAGAGAATGGTTGGCTTTGCGATGTCAGAGTGGATTGCTTCGACGATCGTCTGTCAGTAGGACCGGGGTTCGATTCTACGTCACCGCATTGCAGCAGAAACGCGACAAGATACACCAACACAACAGCTACTTTTCGGATGACACACACGACTCTGTAGCGCATGGCAATTTTCATCCGTGCACGTCTCGCCATGAAGCGGAGAAAAGTCCAGTAAAAGTTGCCACAAATGGCTCGAAAACATGATCGGCATGGTGTACACTGTCTCCTCCACCAAAATTTAAGATCCTTACTTAATTAATTCCAGATATTGAGCAATTAATGCAATTAATCTGCAGAGCTCCCCAAAACACGTCTTGCTACGGTGATGAAAACAACTCACCTCCTGGATGTTTGTGCGTGCATGTGTGTGTGTGTGTGTGTGTGGTAATCAAAGAGGGTACATGGGCGTTACTCTGGGGAAAAGGTGTTAGGAGGAGGGTTAGGACACAAGTCGGGATCAATGGGGATAGAAAAGAGGGCGATTGACAGTGATAGATTTTGTGCCAGCCTACATTTTAAAATTTTTTGGTCTTATTTTATTTTTTTTACTTCATGTGGGTTTTTGGGTGGTTAAAGCTTTTTTTTTACATGGATATAACGCTGTGAGGTTGTGGGTTTGGCTCTCAGCTTTACACTTTCTTTCCAGTTTGACATGAAAATCAAATTACATATTTCTTTTTAAAAAGCAAAACTCAGGATATTGAAAATCGAAAAGAGCGGGGAGGTACATCACGACTGTCCTAGCAAATTTTGTAGGTTTGAATTCTCAACTGGATCCCTAAAGTTCAAATGCAGCGACCTAAATAGTGGGGCTGCGTATGCAAAAAAAATCTTACCGTGAGTAAAAGTTTGGAGCTCTAGCAGGAGGAACAAAAGCAAAGAAATTGTATTCCCAAGTCTTTGGCCTGAGGCAGGTTTGATGGCAGCAGAGCTGAAAATTTGGGATTAGAAATCCAAAAAAAATCAAGTACAACAGAGCCTTAGCAGTTGATAGGACCAGTCATTTTTAAAAGAAAATTTGAATAGAGCTCCACATTGTTGTGTCTCCAGCTAAGTACCTTCAGTTCTATCTGCTGCTGTGTCCACATGCTTTCCCACACAGACCAGCCAACAGACTGGCAACCCTCCCACTTTTTGCATGCTTCTTTCTCCTCTTTGAATGTGTCCCCCTTTATGCATGTGTCGCCCTTTTTGCATGTGTCTCCTTTTTGCAGGCTTCCCCGTTTTGCATGTGTATCCTTTTTGCACTCTTCCCCTTTTTGCAGGCTTCCCCTTTTTGCATGCTTCCTTCCCATTTTTGCATGCTAACTATTCATACTAATCCTAACCTGTATACTAACCCTGGTCCCTCATGTGGACACACAGGCAGGTAGATTAGATGTTACTAGCTGACACAATGGCGAAATTTGAGTTTTGTATTGGTAGAATTTTAGGGAAAGGGGTGCTAGGATGGGGGCTGGTGGGGTTGAAGTAGGCAGTTAGGGCTGTGGGAGTGGGGGGAGAGGTATGACTGTGTGTGTGTCTGTCTGTCTCTCTGTGTCTGTCTCCGTGAATGTGTGTGTGACTGTGTGGGTGTGTGTGACTGTGCGTGTGTGTGTGACTTTGTGTGTGTGACTCTGTGTGTGTGAGTATGTTTGTGTGTGTGACTCGTGTGTTTGTGTGACTCTGTGTGTGTGTGTGTGAATCGTGTGTGTGTGTGTGTGTGTGTGTGTGTGTGTGTGTGTGTGTGTGTGTGTGTGTGTGTGTGACTCTGTGCGTGTGTGTGTGACTCTGTGCGTGTGTGTGTGACTCTGTGCGTGTGTGTGTGACTCTGTGTGTGTGACTCTGTGTGTGTGACTCTGTGTGTGTGACTGTGTTTGTGTCTGTGTGTAACTCTGTGTGACTGTGTGATTCTGTGTGTGTGGGTGTGGGTGTGGGTGTGGGTGTGTGAGACAGTGTGTGTGAGTCTCTGTGACTCTGTGTGAGTGTATATATGTATATAATATATGTAATGCATAATATATTTATTCATATATATATATATATATTTATATATATATATATGTATATATATATATATATATATATATATATGTGTGTGTATATATATATAATATGTGTATATATATATATATATATATATATATATATATATATATAGAGAGAGAGAGAGAGAGAGAGAGAGAGAGAGAGAGAGAGAGAGAGAGAGAGAGATATGTGTGTGTGTGTGTGTGTGTGTGTGTGTGTGTGTGTATATATGTATTTACATATACATATATACACAAAGATTGAGGGCAGATTTTGCACCAACACATTTTATTTTTTTTTAAATCTTTTATATCGAGGATAATGGAGTAAGCATTGATGCGCTTTTTTTAACATCCAATCCCTGTGTGTTTGCAGTTTTGTTTAAATGTTATTTGTTCCCAACAGCACACAATGGCCTGCTTTTACAAAATGTGTGTGTAGTTATATGCGCCTGTGTGTTTTGTTGTTGTTGCAAGGAAAGATACTGTTAACTTACAAGACACATTTCAAAGCTGACATGAATTGTGTGGAAAGTGTGTGGGGAGAGGAGCAGGGTTTTTAATCAAGGTTAGACAGGGTCCAAAAGGGGCCAAAATCATATTTTTTAGAATTCAAAATTGCTGGGTACATTTACGGATATCTTCCTGTGTGAATTTAAAGAACTCGGGTTGTAAAACATGTCTGCAGAAACAGGCTACTTCTACTTGTTATAGATAAAAAGGTTTAGGAGTTTGAAACATTTAGTTTTGACGACCATATTGGATTGTTTCCATGGCAACAGTGCAGAAAACTGAGTAATTCTTTGATTTTTTATGCTTTACAAGTGATGCCCTTTCAATATATGGCATAACTTTTAACATGAGCTTGTAAACAAAATTTCATCAGTTTCTACCCCAATGTACCTCCTTAAATCCCTTCACAACAAAATGCGAAAACAAAAAAGAACCCCCTGGTCTTGTGATTGCTATTTATGTTTCTTAAAATGACTGTAGATGATGTTGGTGGCAAACCTGTGAATTGATTTTCTGCTGAAAGGTTGATGGCAGATTTTACACCAACAAATCTGAATTAATCATCTGCTGGAAGATTGTTGAAAGATTTTACACCAACACATTTTTTTTGTAAATCACATAAAATGTTAAAAACAAAGGAACACTTGTGCAGTGATTGCTTTTGATATTCTGATTTTGTGTATTGCATTGGATAAATGTGCCTGTTTGGTTTGTTTCTCTTTGTCTTTTTGTCATTTTAGTATTGAGGGCGATGGAAATTAATAAGAAAAATGCAGCATGTTGTATAATAGTGTAGAAGCTGTGCGGGTAAAGGTTTTGTTTTCTATTTATTTATTTATTGATTTTTAAATCACATAAAATTTAAGAACAAAAAGAAAGCTTGTGCTGTGATTGGCATTAAAATTCTGTAAAATGACTTTCATGATGTTGGTGGCAGATCTGTGTATTGATCTTCTGCTGGAAGA
The DNA here is from genome assembly GCA_030674155.1 of Stramonita haemastoma. Classification (NCBI taxonomy): domain Eukaryota; kingdom Metazoa; phylum Mollusca; class Gastropoda; order Neogastropoda; family Muricidae; genus Stramonita; species Stramonita haemastoma. The sequence goes on along the minus strand of CM060333.1, from coordinate 96,063 downwards.
TTGATGGCAGATTTTACAACACATCTTAAAAAAAATCTATGTGAAGCACTAATTGTATGCTTTTAAATATAGTATTGAATCATATATGGTGTGTGTGTGTTTTTCGAAGAGGTTTTCTTCTTTTTGAATCAAATGTGGAAGTAAAAAGAAAATTTTGCTGTGATCTTACAAAAAATGTATGTGAAAGACAAATGGTATGTGATAAGTATAGTAGTGGATGTGGATTTTTTGTCTTTCTTGGGGGGGAGAGCTTTTCTTTTTTATCACATCAAATTTGAAAACAAAAAGAAAGGTGGTGTTGTGATTGTCATTTATATTTTAATGATTTTATGTCTAGTATTAGATACAAGGTGCCTGGGTGGTTTGTTTCTTTTTTTTTTTTTTTTTTTTAATAATGAGATCAATAAGAATTGGAAAATTTACAAGAAACAGGAGTATGCTTTATAATAGTGTAGAAAGTGTGTGAAGAGATTTTTTCTAAATGACATTAAATTTGAAAGGAAACAAAAATCTTGAGCTGGTATTGACATCAGTATTCTGTTAAATAACTTAAGATGATGTTGGTGGCAGATTTGTGTATTGATCTTCTGCTGGAACGATGATGGCAGATTTTACACCAAGATTTGTTACGAAAAATACATTTGAAATACTGACCGTTTATGACATGAAATGTAAGAGGGAATAAAATCTTACGTTTTTTTCTGGAGAGGTTTTTCTTCTTTTTTTATTTGGGAGAGGTTTGTTTTTTCTCCCCCACCCCCCCACCCCCCCATGAAGTTTTATAGGGTTTTTTTCAATCACATCAAATGTGAAAACAAGAAGAAAAGTTGTGCTGTGATTGCCATTGATATTCTAATTTTTTGCACAGTATTGGATACAAGTTGCCTGTGTGTTTTGATTTTTTTTCTAAATTAATAATGATATAAAATTGGAGAGGAGATGGGCCCCGCCCTCAATATTCTTGCCCCTAGAGAAGCTGAAGTCTCACTCTGGGATGCCTTGCTCCCCTATAACCACATGGGTTATGCAGCACCTTTTTTATAAAATGGAAAATTAACAAGGAAATGTAATGTTGTATAATAGTGTAGAAAGTGTTCCAGAAGTTTTTGTTTTATTATTTTATTTTAGTAAAACCACGTTAAATGCGAAAACAAACAGAAAGCTTGTGCTGTGACTGCCATTGTAAATTATTGATTTTTTGTACAGTATTGGATGAATGTGCCTTTGTGTTTTGTTTCTCTCTTTTTTTTGGTTTTTTTAATAATGAGATCCAATGGAAATGACAAGGAAATGTAGAATGTTGTCTGATAGTGTAGAAATTATGTGTGGGAGTTTTTTTTAATCTTTATTTTTTTTTAATTGCTTCAAATTTGAAACAAAAGGAAAGCTTGTTGGTGGCAGATCTGTATATTGATCTTCTGCTGGAAGGTTGATAGCAGATTTTACACCAATACACTTTCATACTATGTGTAAAGTGTGCATGCCCGTTGTTGTTTATTTAACCGAATGAAACGAAGATAGAGGAGAAACTGCACAGGCTGTATAATGGTATGGACAATTTCTAGGGAGAAGGAGTCTTTTTTTCTCTTTTTTAAATCACATTAAATTTGAGAAGAGTAACAAAGATTGTCATGTAATTGCCATGCTGGTGGCAGATCTGTGTATTGATATTCTGCTGGAAGATTAATGGTAGATTTTACGCCAACACACATTACGAAAAATGTATATGCAAGATTGCTATGATTTAAGTAGAGTAGTGGTTAAGTTCTTTGTCTTGTGTTCTTTGTGTTCTACAAAGAACACAAGACCAATAACTATGTGAAAGAAGAAATCAAAAAGCGTGTGGGCCCCCAAGAGCCTTTGCTCTCCACCATAAAGAGGAGAAAGCTAATGTGGTTTGGCCATACCACAAGACACAACACCCTAGCAAAAACCATCCTGCAAGGAACAGTCGAGGGCAAGAGAAGAAGAGGCCGCCAAAAGAAATCATGGGTTAACAACATCAAAGACTGGACTGCCCAACCCCTGCAACATCTCCTACTAGCCACACAGGATCGTGAAGCATGGAGAAAGATCTCTGTTGCGTCTTCTCTCATGTCCCCCCTACGTCCTTTGGGACATGGGACTGAGTGAGTGAGTGAGTGAGTGGTTAAGGAGTCGAGCAGCTGTGTGCTTTTTATTATTATTATTAATTTTTTTTTATTAAAGTAATGATGGGATGAAACGTAGATTCTTAAAACTGTGTGCTGTATAATGTATGCAGTGTGTAGAGAGGTTTCGTTTTTTTTCCAATAGCCTTTATTGTGAAAAGAAAAACAAAGCTGGCTCTGTGATTGTGTAAAAGATCTTCTGGTTTGTGTTGGTGGCAGATTTGTGTATTGATCTTCTGCTGGAAGATTGATGGCAGATTTTACACCAACACATCTTGCAAAAAATGCCTGAGAAAGACTACTGGTATATGATTTTAAGCATAGTAGTGAATAAAAAGTGACTAGGGTTTGGTTGTTTTTATTGGGGGTGGGAAGAGGTTTTTTTTTAAATCATCAAATTTGAAAACAAAATGAAAGCTTGTGCTGCCATTGCCATTGATATTTTAATGATTTAATGAATAGCACAGGATAAAGTGCGCCTGTGTATTTTTGCCTTTTTTTTTTAGATAATGTGATGTAATGTAAAACGAAATAATATCCATTCTAAAATGACAAGAAATATGCATGTTGTATAACAGCGTAGAAATCATGCACAAAGAGGGTTTTTCATTTATTAATTTTTTAAAGCCTAACCAAATGTGAAAACGCAAAGAAAGCTTGTGCTGTGATTGACATTGATATTCTGTGAAATAACTATAAATGATGTTGTGGCAGATCTGTGTATTGATCTTATGCTGGAAGATTGAGGGCAGTTTTTACACCAACTCAACATCCAAAAATGTACGGGAAAGAGCTCTGGTATGTGATTTTAAGTATAGGAATGGGTAAAATGGGACTGATTTCATTTTTTTTTTTTTGAGGTAAAGACACCAATATTAATGTGATTTGGCAAGGAAATGTAATAGTTTCTATAATGTTGCAAAAAATGTGTAAGGAAAATGCTTGTTTTTCGGCTTTTTTTTTGGAGGCAGATCTGTGTATTGATTTTATGCTGGAAGATTGATGGCAGATTTAACACCAACATATGTTACAAAAAAATGTATGTGAAAGACTGAAGTGTAGTAGTGAAGGAAATGTGCCTGTGGTTTTTGTGATTTGTTTTGGGAGGGGGGGGGGGGAGGGAGGAGAGGATGCATGTGCCTTTTTGGGGGAGGGTGCATGTGCCTTTTTGGGAGAGGGTGCATGTGCCTTTTTGGGGGAGGGTAAATGTGCCTATTTTGGGGAGGAGGGTAAATGCGCCTTTGTAGGGGGGGAGGGAGGGTAAATGTCCCTGTGTCTTTCTGGAGGGGGAAGGGGGTAAATGTTTCTTTTTCTGGAGGGGAGAGGGGAGAGTGTAAATGTGTCTTTATCTGGAGGGGGGAGAAGGTAAATGTGTCTTTTTCTGGAGGGGGGAGAGGGTAAATGTGCCTGTGTTTCTTTAATTTTGCTTTGTTTTCTTTTGGGGGGAAGGTAAATGTCCATGTGTGTGGATTTTTAGGGAGAGGGTAAGTGTGTGTGTGTGTGTGTGTGTGTGTGTGTGTGTGTGTGTGTGTGTGTGTGTGTGTGTGTGTGTGTGTTTCTGGAGAAGGTAAATGTGCATGTGTGGTTGGTTTGTGGTTAGGTTTTTTAATGACCTTAGATGATGTTGGTGGCAGATCTATGTGTTGATCTTCTGCTGGCAGATTTTACACCAACACATCTTACGAAAAAAAGTATGTGAAGGACTGATGGGATATGGGTTGAAGAGAGTGTGCCCGTGTGTTTTTCGTTGAAGGAGAGGATAAATTAATGTGACTGTGTTTGGTGGGGGTTTTGCTGTTGTTTTTTGGGGGAGGGGGTTAGGGGGGAGAGGGTAAATGTGCCTGGGTCTTTTTTTTTGGGGGGGAGGGGGGGTAATTGTGCCTGTATGCTTTCTTGGGGTGGGGGGGGGAGAGGATAAATGTTTTCTCTTTTTTATATCATGGCCATTGCTGTTTTAATAATTTTATGCAAAGTACTGGATAAACGTGTCTCTGCTGCTTTATCTTTTATTTTTTTTAAAGAGTGAGATCAAATGTAAACAGCAAAGAAAAATGTAGCAGGAGTGTATAATAGTTTTAAAAGTGTGTCAGAAGTGGTTTACTTTTTTTTAATCAATTTTTGAGTAACTTTAGACGATGTTGGTGGCAGATAATTATGTGTATTGATCTTCTGCTGGAAGATTGATGGCAGATTTTACACCAACACATCTTAGAAAGAAATGTGTGAAAGAATAATGGTATAGGATTTTAAGTATACTAGTGAATGAAATGTGCCTGTGGTTTGTTTCCTTTTCTTTTGGGGGGGGGGGGGGGTTACCTTTCTTTTTCTTCTTTTGAATCACTTCAAATTTGTAAAGAAAAAGACAGCTTGTGCTGGGATTGTCGTTGACATTCTAATGGTTTTATGTATAGTGTTGGATAAAACGTACCTGAGTGGTTTGTTTGTCTTTTTGTTTTAAATTGAGTCATCGGAAGTTAACAAAAAATGTAGAATGTTGTATAATAGCATAAGAAATGTGTGGGAGAGGTTAGTTAGTTTTTTTAATCACCTAATGTGGGAAAACAAAAAGAAAGCTTGTGCTGTGATTGGCATTGGTATTCTGTGAAATGACTTTAGATGATGTTGGTGGCAGATCTGTGTATTGATCTTCTGCTGGAAGATTGATGGCAGATTTTACACCGACACTTCTTAGCAAAAATGTATGGGAAAGACTAATGATGTAAGATTTTATATATAGAAGTGAGCAAAGAGTGAGTGATTTGTTTTTCCTTTCTTTTTCTTTGGGGGGGGGGGGGGGAAATAATGAGATCAAAGTTAATGTGAATTGCTAATAAAAATTTAATAGGTTGTATAATGTGCAAAGTATGTATGATGTAAAAAGTAAAGCGATGATTTGGATTGTTTTATGCTTTAAAAAAAATCACATCAAATCAGAAGACAAAAATCGTGTGCACTGATATTCTTTGAAATGTCTTTTAATGATGTTGGTGGCAGATCTGTGTATTGATCTTCTGCTGGAAAATTGATGGCAGATTTACACCAACACATCTTACGAAAAATGTGAGAGACTGATTGGGTATGATTTTAAGAGTAGGGTTGAATATAGTGTGCCTGTGTGTTTTTATTAAAGGACACAATAAATTAATGTGCCTGTGTTTGGGAGGGGGGGGGGGGGGGGGAGGGGAGGATAAGCGAGCCTGTGTTTTTGGTGTTTTGTTTTTTTTGGGGGAGAGGGTAAATGTGCCTGTGTTGTTTTTTCTTGGGGGGGGGGGGGGGGGGGGGGGAGGTAAATGTGCATGTCCTGTGTTTGGGGTTTTTTTTGGCGGGGAGGGTAAATGCCCTTGGACGCTTTTGTTGGAGAGGATAAATGTTTCTTTTTTTGTTGTTCCTGGTTTGTTTTTGTTTTGGGGTTTGGGGATTTTTTCGGGAGGGGGGGGGAGGGGGGGGGGGGGTCGGGAGAGAGAAGGGTTAATGTGCCTGTGGTTTTAATTTTGGGGGGAGGGTAAAATAATGTTCCGTGTGTTTTTATTGGGGGGGGGGAGGGGGGTAAGTAAATGTGCCTATCTAGTTTTGTGGGGGAGAGTATATATGCCTGTGTGTGTGTGCGTGCGTGCGTGTGTGTGTGTGTGTGTGTGTGTGTGTGTGTGTGTGTGTGTGTGTGTGTGTGTGTGTGTGTTGTGGTTGTTCGGGGGAGGGTAAATGTGCATGTGTGGTTTGTTTGTGGGTTTATTTTTCAAATAATGACTTTAGATGATGCTGGTGGCAGATCTGTGTATTGATCTACTGGAAGATTGATGGCAGATTTTACACCAACACATCTTACAAAAAAAAATGAATGAAAGACTAAAGGTATATGATTTTAAGTATAGTATTGGATAAAATGTGCCTCAGGTTTTTCCCCTTTTTCTTGGGGAAAGGTGTTTTTTTTAAATCACTTCAAATTTGAAAACAAAAAGAAAGCTTGTGCTGTTATTGCCATTGACATTCTAATGGTTTTACATATGGTATTGGATAAACAAAAAAAACGTGGCTGTGTGGATATCCGTTGGAAATCAACAAGGAAATGGAGAATGTTGTATAATGGTGTACAGAAAGTGCCCAGAGATGGGTTTTAAAAAAAATTAAAGATGGTTTTTCTCTCCTTTTTTTGGAAGTAATGAGGTCAAACGTGAATTTACAATAAAAAAAATTGTGTAGTATAATTGTGTAGAAAATGGGTTAAGATTTTTGTCTTTAAAAAAAATCATCAAATGCGAAAAACAAAAAGAAAGGGGGTGCTGTAATTGCCATTGATATTTTATTAATTTTATTTTACTGGATAAAACGTGCCTGTGTGGCTTGTTTACCTTTTTTTTTTTTTTTAAAGAATGAGATCTAATGTAAACGGCAAAGACAAATGTAGCAATGGTGTATAATAGTGTTGAAAGTGTGCCAGGAGAGGTTTTCTTTTTTTGTAATTTTTAAATCCCATTAAATGTAAAAAACAAAAAGAAATCTGATGCTGTGATTTGCATTGACATTCCTGGAAATAACTTTAGATGTTGTTTGTGGCAGATCTGTGTATTGATCTTCTGCTGGAAGATTGATGGCAGATTCTACACCAACACATCTTCATGCTATATGTCATGTGGTGTGTAAAGTGTGCCTGCGATTTTTTTTTTTTTATTGAATCAAGTGAAGACTGGGGAGAAAACTACAGGCTGTATAATGATATAGACAGTGTGTGGGGAGTAGGGGTCTTTTCTTAGAAACCACATAAAATGGGACAGGAATAACACAGATGTTCATGTGAATGCCATGTTGGTGGCAGATCTGTGTATTGATCTTCTGATGGAAGATTGATGGCAGATTTTACACCAACACATCTTAGCAAACATTTATGTGAAAGACTAATGATGTAAGATGTTAAGTATGGCGGTGAGTAAAGTGTGAGTGTTTTCTTTTTCTATTAGGTAATGGGATCAAAATTAATGTGAATTAGTAATAAAACCGTAGTAGTTAGTATAATGTTGTGTATATTGTTGAGCGAAATTTGTAGGATGTAAAAGTAATGCGATGATATAGATTGTTTTAATGCGTTAAAAACATTGGATCAAATTGGAAAACAAAAAAAGCTTGTGCTGTGATTGGCATTTATAATCTGTGAAATGACTTTAGATGATATTGGTGGCAGATCTGTGTATTGATCTTCTGCTGGAAGATTGATGGCAGATTTTACACAAACACATCTTACGAAAAATGTAAAAGACTGATGGAATATGATTTAAAGTGTATGGTTGAATAGAGTATGCCTGTGTTTTTTGTTGAGGTAGAGGTAAATGAGTCTGTGTTTGTTCGGGTTTAGGAGGTGGAGAGGGTAAATGTGCCGGTTCTTTTTTGTTTTATTTTTGGTTTGTTTTTGTTTTCTTTTTTTGGGGGTGAGGGGGTTAAATGTGCCTGGGTCTTTTTTTTTGGGGGGGGGGGGAGGAGAGGGTAATTGTGCATGTATGCTTTTGTTGGGAAAGAGGATCAATGTTCCTTTTTTTTTTTTGGGGGGGGGGGGGGGGGTGGCAGAAATGTGCCTGTGTGTTTTTTTTTAGGGGGAAGAGGGTAAATGTGCCTGTGTTTTTTTTGTTTTTTTTTGGGGGGAGAGGGTAAATGTGCCTGTGGGTTTTTTTTTAGGGGGAGGGTAAAATAATATGCTTCTGTGTTTTTATTGCAGGATGAGTATAAATGTGCCTGTGGGGATTTTTTGTTGGTTTTTTTTTAGGTGGGCAGAGGTTTGTTTGTAGTTTGGTGTTATTTTTTTTAAATAATGACTTTAGATGACGCTGGTAGATCTGTGTATTAATCTCCAACTGGAAAATTGATGGCAGATTTTACACCAAAACATCTTCCGAAAAATACATGGGAAAGACTAATAGTATGTAATATTAAATGTAGTATGGATGAGATGTGCCTGTGTGCCTGAATTTTCCTTTTCTAAGTATTGAGATTAAATGTGAATTAACAAGATAAATATATGTTGCATAATGGTGTATATAATGCCAGTAGGAGTTTTTTTAATATATTTTTTATATCGCATCAGATGTGAAAACGAAAAAAAAGCTGGTGCTGGAATTGCCATTGCTATTTTAATAATTGTATGCATAGTACTGGATAAACTATGTGGGATTGTTTATCGTTTGTTTATTTAAGAATGAGATTAAATGTAAACAGCAAGAAAAATGTGGCAATGATGTATAATAGTGTTGAAAGTGTGCCAGAAGTGGTCTTCATTTTTTATTTTTTAAATCCCATCAAATGTTAACACAAACAGAAATCTGGTGCTACGAATGGCATTGATATTCTGGGAAATGACTTTAGATGATGTTGGTGGCAGATCTGTGTATCAATCTTCTGCTGGATGATTGATGGCAGATTTTACACCAACACAGCTTCATACTGTATTACACAGTATGTCTTGTGGTGTATAAAGTCTGCTGCAAATGTGTTTTAGTTGTTTGTTTTTATTCTTAAATGGAATCCAATGAGGATTTAGGAGCTGCTGTACAAGCTGTATAATGATGTGGACAGTGTGTGGGAAGAAGTGGTCTTTTCTTTTTTTCCATAATCACATCAATGTGAAAGAAGGGGCTACTTTTTATATATATAACCTCATCAAATGTGAAAAAAATAGCAAAGATCGTCATGTGATTGCCATGTTGGTGGCAGATCTGTGTATTAATAATCTGCTGGAAGATTCATGGCAGATTTTACACCAATACATCTTACGAAAAATACATTTGAAAGGCTGATGGTATATGATTTTCAGTGTGGTAATGTGTGTGCCAGTGTGTTTTTGTTAGAAGAGAGGGTAAATGTGCCTCTGTTTTTTTAAATTTTTATTTGAGGGGTGAAAGAGGATGATTATACCTGCTTTTTGTTGTGGGAGGGGAGGGGGGGTGATGAGAGGGTAAATGTGCCCTGTTGCTGGTTTTTTAATGGAGGGAAGGGGAGAGAGAGAGGTTAATTGTGCCTGTCTTTTTGTTGGGGGGGGGGGGGGATGAGAGGGTAAATGTGCAGGTGTTGCTGGGATTATTTTTTGGGGGAGAGGGTAATGTGCCTGTAGTTTTTCGTGGAGAAGGGGGGGGGGGGGGGGGTAAATGTGCCTTTTTTTTTGGGGGGGGGGGGGGTAAATGTACCTGTGTTGTTTTTTGGGGGAGGGGGAGGAGGTAAATATGCCTGTGTGTTTTCATTTGGGGGTGGAGAGTAAATGTGCCAGTGTGGTTTTTTTGTTGTTGTTTTTTTAAAAGGGGGGGGGGGGGGGTAAATGTGTCTGTGTTGTTTTTTTAGGGAGGGTGATGTTAGTGCGATTGTGGTTTTTTTTTTGTTGTTGTTGTGTTGTTTTTTGGAGGGGGGAGGTTAGTGTGCCTGTGTTCTGTTGTGTTTTTTTTCGGTGGGGTGGGGGGGGGGGGGGGGGAGAGGACTAAATTTGCCTGTGTTGATTTTTTTTAGGTATGAGGGTAGATGTACTGGTGTGTGTGTGTGTGTGTGTGTGTTGTGTGTGTGTGTTGTGTGTGTGTGTGTGTTTTGTGTGTGGTGTGTCCGGGAGGGGTAAATGTGCCGTTGTGGTTTGTTTGTAATTTGGTGGGTTTCTTTTTTTTAAAAAAAATATAAATAATAACTTTAAATGATGTTGGTGGCAGATCTGTGTATTGATCTTCTGTTGGAAGATTGATGGCAGATTTTACACCAACACATTTCAAGAAAATCTATGTCATGATGTTGTATGATATTAAGTGTATTAGATGGGAGTTGTTTTTTTAAGTAATGAGATCAGATGTGAATTTCCAAGAAACATTTTTGTTGTATAATAAAGTAGGAAATGCACCATTGTTTTTTTAATTTTTTTTCCCATCACATCAACTGTGAAAAACAAAAAGAAAGCTTGTGTTGTGATTGGCATTGGTATTTCAATGATTTTATTTACATCATAGGATAAAACGCGTCTGTGTTCTTTGGTTTTCTTTTCTTTATTTTTTTTAATGAGATCAACTGTGAAATGGTAAGATAAATGTAGAAGGTTGTAAAATTGTGTTATTAGTGTGCCTGAAGAGGATTTTTTATTTACTACTTTTTAAATTGCATAAGATTTGAAGACAATAAGAAAGCTGGTGCTGTGATTGGCATTGATATTCTGTGAAATGACTTTAGATGATGTTGGTGGCAGATCTGTGTGTTGATCTTCTGCTGGAAGATTGATGGCAGATTTTACAGCAATACATCTTTATGCTATATGTCTTATGGTGTGTAAAGTGTACCTGCCAATGTGTTTTTAATCAAATCAAATGAAGACTTTGGAGAAAAAATATAGGCTGTATAATGGTGTGGACAGTGTGTGAGGAGGAGGGGCTGCTTTTCTATTATTTTTTTAAAAACATAATCCCATCAAATGTGAAAGGAATAACAAAGATTGTCATATGATTGTCATGCTGGTGGCGGAAGATTGATGGCAGATTTTACACCATTTTTGACATCAAACAAAAAATGTGAAAGACTGATGGGATATGATTTTAAGTGTAGGGTTGAATAGAGTGTGGCTGTGTGTTTTTGTTGAGGGAGAGGGACAGATGTGCCAGTGTCTAGATTTGGGTTGTTTTTTCTAAGGGGGCGGGGGAGGGTAAATGTGTCGGTGTTGGTTTTTTTTTTTGGGGGGAGGAGAGGTAAATGTTCCTCTGTGTGTGGTGTGTTTGTTGTTTTGTTTGTTTGTTTTTTGGGGGAGGGGTAAAATAATGTGCCTGGTGGGTTTTTTTTAGGGGCAGAGGGTAAATGTGTCTGCGTGTTTGTTGTTTTTTTTTTTGGGGGGAGGGGGGAGGAAGGAGGGAAAAATAATGCCCTTTTGTTGTTTTTTTTATTGGGGGATGAGGGTAAATGTATGTGTGTGTCTGTGTGTGTGTTGTTTTTTTTACAGGAGCAGAGGATACATATGCCAGTATTTGTTTTTTTTTGTTTTGTTTGTTTGTTTGTTTGTTGTTGGTTTTTTTTTTGGGGGGGGTGGAGAGTTCAAATGGCAGATATGTGTAATGATCTTCTGCTGGAAGAGTGATGACAGATTTTACACAAACACATCTTACGAAAAAAATGAATGAAACACTAAAGGTATATGATTTTAAGAATAGGATTGGATAAAATGTACCTGTTTTTTCCTTTGCTTTGGGAAAGGTTTTCTTTTTTTTTAATCACTTCAAATTTGAAATAAAAAAACGAAGCTTGTTCTGTGATTGCCATTGGTATTTTCATTATTTTATGTATAGTATGTGGTTTGTTTTGTCTTTCTTTTTAAATCATAATATCCATTGGAACTCAAGGAGAAAATGTAGAATGTGTAATACTGTAAAAAAAAAAAAATGTGTAGGAGAGGCTTTGTTTAATTTATTGTTTTTTTTAATCGCATCACCTATGAAAACAGAAAGAAAGCTTGTGCTGTGATTGGCATTAACATTCTGTGAAATGACTTAAGATGATGTTGGTGGCAGATCTGTGTATTGATCGTCTGCTGGAAGATTGATGGTTGATTTTACACCAACACATCT
>CM060333.1:59359-79359 GCA_030674155.1 Stramonita haemastoma | reverse complement strand
CTTCTGGTGCCCCAGGCCAGTGGACTCCGAGGATGATGAATTTGCCGCCACAGATGGTGCCTCATCAAGATCATTCACTGACTATATATTCTGAAGCCCATTAGAAGGAATAGTTGATTTTTTGGGGGGGGGGGGGGGGGGGGGGGGGGGGGGGGGGGGGGGGGTGAAGTAAAACATGTATTAGTACTTATTACTTGCTTGTTTTTGAACATGTTTTCTTGAATTGTGGTATCTTTCTTTTTTCTTATCTTTCTTCATTTATGTCGGGGATGGTGGAGTGGGCACTCGTGTGCTATTTTACATCCAGTCCCTGTGTATATGCACTTTTGTCAATCTTGTAATGTGTTCACACCGGCACACGTGGCCTGCTCTTGCGAAGGGCGGAGCGGGATTTTGGCGAGTGCGCGGGGTGTTCTGCGTGCGTTCGCACGCGGGGCCCTCGGTTTGTGGTCTCATCCGAAGGACTTTGTGTTTATGAGCTATGTCAGCAGCATAAGTTTTCACAGACTGGGGACTACGTTGAATGTTTCAGAGGCAGACGGACATTTCTAGGAAAGATTGTAATTTAAAAAAAATATATATATATATATATATATATTATCATTATAATAGTACTTTTTCCTGTCCTAAATTGTATTAAGTATTAATTAAGTGAAGGGTTTATCAGATGTGCATCAGTTTGATGTTCTTGGTTCATTTGATTTTTTAAATTTTTTTTCTTCAGATTGTTCATTTTTGCTTGCTCAAAAAATTCTATAGTATTCTATGTTGAAAAAACTGTGTGAGTCTTTTTTGAAATTGTTTTTGTGAGTAGCCATTCTTGGGTTTTTTCTCTTCATTATTACGTGGTGTGTGTGTATGTGTGTGAAAAATTGTTAATATTATTTTGTCATATGCTGATTATTGTATTTGTATATCTTTCTCCTTTGAATTTCCATTTTGTAATTCCCATTTTTGGATTCCTCACATTTAAAAGATTAGGAGTTCCAGACTAGTTTTTCACTCAATATATGACATGTCTTTAACTTTGGACACCTGGCCGATGAAGCATGGTCTCGTGTTGGCCATCTCAATATAAACAATGTTACTAATAAAATAGACGATATTGCAACCATTCTATATAATAATGATAATCCCTTTCATTTATTTTGCTGTGCCAAATCTCGCCTTTCTTCAAAATTTACTGATGCAGACATTAACATACCAGGGTACCAAATCCTTCGTCTACATCCTAATAAACCCCAAACCACTGGTTTACTTACATATTTTGCATCTTCTCTAAATTGTAAAAGACTCCACAATTTCGATGTTTATGATATTGAATCAATTTGGATAGAAATTAAACTGCAGCACAATAGACCTCTCTTGATAGGCTTTGTATACCAAAATCCATCAGAATCTACAGTGTGGATAGATAAATTTAATTCCCTTATGGATGAAGTGATACTTTTGAACCATGAAACCGTTATTCTTGGAGACTTTAACATAGATTTATTTAAAACCAAAATCTAAATGGTACCATAACTACACATTGCATGGACTTGAACAGTTGATTGACAAACCAACGCGAGTAACTAACAACACTGCAACATTGATAGATCATATATATACTAACACGAAACAACATATAGTCGAAGTTTGTGCTCCATCATGTGGGAGTAGCGATCATAATCCAGTTTGTTTTACCTGGTTCAAAAATCGAATAAAAATTCCTAAGGTAGGACATAAAACAATTTATTACAGAAGATTTAAAAACTTTAATGAGAGTGATTTTGTTTCTGATCTGTTAAATTCACCATTAAACCATATATATCAAATAAGAGATCCCAATGAAGCTGTTGAATTTTTAATTAATACATTTATTTCAGTTTACAATAAACATGCACCCTTCATAAGGAAAAGAGTTAAGGATGTAATAAAACCACCTTGGATAACAAAAGATATTGAATCTGAAATACATTATAGAAACTATCTAAAAACTCATGGGACAAAAGAGCAATATAAACACCAAAGAAATAAAGTTAATTCAATTAAACGCCAATCAAAGCGAAACTACCTTCAAAAGATGTTGGTGTCAGCAAATGATTCTCGCCAAGTCTGGAAAGCTATAAATTTATTAACAAACAAACGTGTATCCAAAAGCAAACATGCCATTAAAGACATATCAGCAGATGAATTAAACTGTCATTTTTCAAATGTTGCAGATAAAGTTATATTACATGACAGATCAAGAGATAACGATCTTCATTATTTAAAACGGTACATGGAGTCAAAACCAATTAACTTTCCTTTCTACCTACCACCAATGACTATTCTTGATGTACTCGAAAGCTTAGTTTTAAAAAAGAAGTCAAGAACTCGTGATCTAGATGACTTAGATGCGAAAATATTAAATCTTTCAAGCCCGCTGATTTTCGACTTACTTACCTACCTATTGAAGACAAAGAAGGAAATCTTTTAACGGAAAACAATGCCATCCTCCAACGCTGGACAGAATACTGTGAGGGATTGTATAACTACCCACTACGCCCAGATACCAACATAGTTTCCAACAAACCCCCTGAACACCAAGATAAAGACCCACCAATACTAAGGTGTGAAGTAGACACAGCTATTAAACAATTGAAGAAGAGGAAGTCCCCTGGAATCGATAACATCCCAGCTGAACTCATAAAAAATGGAGGGAATGAAGCAGCAAGGCGATTCACAGATCTTTGTCAGAAGATCCACGACACCAAAGAATGGCCAAAAGAATGGACACAGTCTCTTGTAATACCCTGCCAAAGAAAGGAAACATCAAGCAATGCCAGAACTACAGAACCATCAGTCTCATAAGCCATCCTAGCAAGATCATGCTGCAGGTAGTCCTCAACAGACTGAAAAACCAAGCAGAAAAAACTCCTGGCAGAAGAACAAGCGGGCTTTAGACCAAAATGCAGCACAATGGAACAAATTTTCAACCTGAGAATTCTGATAGAGAAGCATCTCCAACACCAAAAAGACTTGTACCACAATTTTATAGACTTCAAAAAGGCCTTTGACAGGGTATGGCATGACGGCCTCTGGCAAGTACTCAGGCACTTCAACATTGACAGCTGCCTAATTGAAGTCATCAAGGCTCTGTACGAGAATGCAAGAAGTGCAGTTTTCATGAACAATCACGTGGGCGAGTTCTTCAAGACCACGGTTGGAGTCCGCCAGGGCTGCCTTCTCTCACCTGTACTCTTCAGCCTCTTCCTCGAAAACATCATGACAGAGACACTGCAAAACCACCACACTTCCATCTCCATTGGTGGAAGACCCCTTTGCAACCTCAGATTTGCAGATGACATTGACCTCATGGGCAGCAGCAAACAAGAACAGCAAATCCTCACAGACAGTCTAACAGATCGAGCGAGCGCATACGGCATGGAGGTCAGTACAGAGAAATCGAAGATCATGGTCAACAGCGCGAGTAATGACAGCACGGAAATAAAGATGAATGGAGAAATATTGGAAGAGGTGAGCCAATTCAAATACTTAGGCTCCATCCTAACAAAAGATGGCACATCAAACAATGAGGTGAAAGCTCGCATTGCAACAGCAACATCTGCTCTAGTCAGACTCCAGAGGATCATCAGAAGCAACAACATCAGCTTCTGCACCAAATACCACCTCTACAAATCCCTCGTGATATCTATCCTCCTATATGGCTGTGAATCATGGACTCTGACAGCAGAGTTAGAGAGAAGAATCCAAGCATTCGAGAACAAGTGCCACAGAAGACTCCTCAAAATATCATACAAAGAACACAAGACCAATAACTATGTGAAAGAAGAAATCAAAAAGCGTGTGGGCCCCCAAGAGCCTTTACTCTCCACCATAAAGAGGAGAAAGCTGATGTGGTTTGGTCACACCACAAGACACAACACCCTAGCAAAAACCATCTTGCAAGGAACAGTCGAGGGCAAGAGAAGAAGAGGCCGCCAAAAGAAATCATGGGTTGACAACATCAAAGACTGGACTGCCCAACCCCTGCAACGCCTCCTACTAGCCACACAGGATCGTGAAGCATGGAAAAAGATCTCCGTTGCGTCTTCTCTCATGTCCCCCCTACGTCCTTTGGGACATGGGACTGAGTGAGAGTGAGTGACCTACCTATACAATTTGTGCATTGAAAAAAATTGCTTCCCTTACAAACTGAAGCAAGCTAAAGTTATACCTGTTTACAAGTCAGGTGATTCCTCTTCTCCGTCAAATTACAGACCGATTTCCGTTTTGTCTGTCTTATCTAAGCCTGTTGAAAAGCATTTACAAAAATCCATATATTCTTACTTTACTAATAACAAACTTATGAGTGAAAGTCAGTCTGGGTTTAGAAAAAAACTATTCCTGTCATACAGCTCTTATCCAACTCACTTACAATGTCTTGCATAATATAAATGAAAATAAATTTACTGGTCTTCTTTTTGTTGATTTCGAGAAGGCATTTGATGTCATTAACCACTCTTTATTATTGCGTAAATTATACTTGTACAAGCTAACACCAGAAATTATTAATCTTCTTGCAAGTTTTTTGTCAGATAGGAAGCAGCTAGTGGTAGTAAATGACCAAACATCAGATTTAGTAGACATTAAACATGGTATACCACAAGGATCAGTGCTTGGACCCCTACTGTTTTCCATTTATGTAAACGACTGACCCTGCTTTGTAAATTGTCACTGTGAAATGTTTGCTGACGATACATCTCTGTTCTGTAGTGACTCTGATCCCAATACGTTAGGCAACAAACTACAGGATAACATTGACAGACTAATTTCATGGACACAGTTAAATCATATGTCTTTAAATGCCAAAAAAACAAAATGTATGTATGTTTCAGCTAGACAGAAAAGACAAAAAATGAAATCCAGTTTTAAACCCTTGTTTATTGATAAACGATTAATTGAAGAAGTGGATTCTAATAAAATAGTAGGTACCACTATTGACAAGAGCTTGACTTGGACAGATCACGTGATGTCTCTGGGAAAACGTCTCTCTAACAGGTTACTTCAGCTATCTAAGAAAAAGAACTTTCTCGACAACCATTCCCGTAAACTCTTCTTTTGTGGCCATGTTTTGCCAATTGTCGACTATGCATCTACACTATGGGACAAATGCAGTGAAACTAATTTGAATTTTATCCACCGTTTATATAAAAGAGCACTTAAGCTGGTTCTGTTAAAGTCAAGCTCATTGACTGTTTCTGATTACAAGCAATTAAATATACTGACTTTTCATAAAAGACTTTTTTTCAACAAAGCTGTGTGCATGCATAATGTTATTAACGGAAATGCTCCTCCTAATATTAAAAAATCCTTCAAAATAAATCCGCACAGGCATAATCATTTACTAACGTTCCCAAGACCCAGAAATGACCTATACAAGTCAAGTTTTCTGTATTCGGGTAGTCATTTATGGAATAATCTCGCAGTAGATCTAAAAAGTACTACAAGCAAAACCCAATTTAAAAAACACTTAAAAAACTATCTCATGAATAACAGTGTTGAAAAAGACTTGTAAGTTTTACCTTTTCACCACTGTGTACTTTTGTGCTATTCACTGATATTTTGTTGTTGTTATGATTTTCAATGTAAGTTTGTTGTAATATAATTATATGACTTTGTGCTGAATAATGCAACGGTGCACCTACGCGCCCATATGTGTATGTTTGTATGTATATATGATGTTTGTTATGTTCTTTGTGCAGTGTATGTGTGTGTGCGTGTGTGTGTGTGTGGGGGGGTGCGTTTGTGTGAGTGTGTGTGTTTGTGCATGTGTGTGCATGTGTATGTTTCACAGGTGTAACTAACAAATAATAGCAGGCATGGGTGGGTGATTGGTCGATAACAAGTGTTTACTAGTATGAATGCATTTTGAATATTAAAATGTTTAAATATTCATATGGTCTTGGGGCCGTGGGGTCTTTTAGCGGGCAAAAGTCGGGGTCTGACGGGGCTGCAAACGGCTCTTTGGCTGGCATCTGTGCTCAAAAGGGCACCTATTTCGGGCCGGGGGTGGGTATGCATGCGCGCATGCACGCGCGCTGGTGTTTGTCAGTGTGTTCGTTTGTGTGCGCGCATGAGGAGGGGACCCTCCACTTTGCCCTGGTGCGTCATATTGCTGTATATTGTCATTCTTCTTGTGTGCAATGCTTGTTTTTTGTCGCGTACACTTACCAGCTTTCCTTCCGACAAACTACCTTTCTCAGCTCTTATGGGCTCTTGTGGCGCCACAAATCCGGCGCCACACCTATCCACGATGGTGGGATAGAGTGTATGCATACAGTACGATATGGTCTTGGGGCCGCGGGGTCTTTTAGCGGGCAAAAGTCGGGTCCGACGGGGCTGCAAACGGCTCTTTGGCTGGCATCTGTGCTCAAAACGGCACCTTTTTCGGGCCGGGGGTGGGTATGCATGCGCGCATGCGCGCGCGCTGGTGTTTGTCAGTGTGTTCGTTTGTGTGCGCGCATGAGGAGGGGACCCTCCACTTTGCCCTGGTGCGTCATATTGCTGTATATTGTCATTCTTCTTGTGTGCAATGCTTGTTTTTTGTCGCGTACACTTACCAGCTTTCCTTCCGACAAACTACCTTTCTCAGCTCTTATGGGCTCTCGTGGCGCCACAAATCCGGCGCCACACCTATCCACGATGGTGGGACTAGAGTGTATGCATACAGTACGATATGGTCTTGGGGCCGGGGGTCTTTTAGCGGGCAAAAGTCGGGGTTCCGACGGGGCTGCAAACGGCTCTTTGGCTGGCATCTGTGCTCAAAAGGGCACCTTTTTCGGGCCGGGGGTGGGGTATGCATGCGCGCATGCGCGCGCGCGCTGGTGTTTGTCAGTGTGTTCGTTTGTGTGCGCGCATGAGGAGGGGACCCTCCACTTTGCCCTGGTGCGTCATATTGCTGTATATTGTCATTCTTCTTGTGTGCAATGCTTGTTTTTTGTCGCGTACACTTACCAGCTTTCCTTCCGACAAACTACCTTTCTCAGCTCTTATGGGCTCTCGTGGCGCCACAAATCCGGCGCCACACCTATCCACGATGGTGGGACAGAGTGTATGCATACAGTACGATATGGTCTTGGGGCCCGCGGGGTCTTTTAGCGGGCAAAAGTCGGGGTCCGACGGGGCTGCAAACGGCTCTTTGGCTGGCATCTGTGCTCAAAAGGCACCTTTTTCGGGCCGGGGGTGGGTATGCATGCGCGCATGCGCGCGCGCGCTGGTGTTTGTCAGTGTGTTCGTTTGTGTGCGCGCATGAGGAGGGGACCCTCCACTTTGCCCTGGTGCGTCATATTGCTGTATATTGTCATTCTTCTTGTGTGCAATGCTTGTTTTTTGTCGCGTACACTTACCAGCTTTCCTTCCGACAAACTACCTTTCTCAGCTCTTATGGGCTCTCGTGGCGCCACAAATCCGGCGCCACACCTATCCACGATGGTGGGACAGAGTGTATGCATACAGTACGATATGGTCTTTGGGGCGCGGGGGTCTTTTAGCGGGCAAAAGTCGGGGTCCGACGGGGCTGCAAACGGCTCTTTGGCTGGCATCTGTGCTCAAAAGGGCACCTTTTTCGGGCCGGGGGTGGGTATGCATGCGCGCATGCGCGCGCGCGCTGGTGTTTGTCAGTGTGTTCGTTTGTGTGCGCGCATGAGGAGGGGACCCTCCACTTTGCCCTGGTGCGTCATATTGCTGTATATTGTCATTCTTCTTGTGTGCAATGCTTGTTTTTTGTCGCGTACACTTACCAGCTTTCCTTCCGACAAACTACCTTTCTCAGCTCTTATGGGCTCTCGTGGCGCCACAAATCCGGCGCCACACCTATCCACGATGGTGGGACAGAGTGTATGCATACAGTACGATATGGTCTTGGGGCCGCGGGGTCTTTTAGCGGGCAAAAGTCGGGGTCCGACGGGGCTGCAAACGGCTCTTTGGCTGGCATCTGTGCTCAAAAGGGCACCTTTTTCGGGCCGGGGGTGGGTATGCATGCGCGCATCGCGCGCGCGCTGGTGTTTGTCAGTGTGTTCGTTTGTGTGCGCGCATGAGGAGGGGACCCTCCACTTTGCCCTGGTGCGTCATATTGCTGTATATTGTCATTCTTCTTGTGTGCAATGCTTGTTTTTTGTCGCGTACACTTACCAGCTTTCCTTCCGACAAACTACCTTTCTCAGCTCTTTGGGCTCTCGTGGGCGCCACAAATCCGGCGCCACACCTATCCACGATGGTGGGACAGAGTGTATGCATACAGTACGATATGGTCTTGGGGCCGCGGGGTCTTTTAGCGGGCAAAAGTCGGGGTCCGACGGGGCTGCAAACGGCTCTTTGGCTGGCATCTGTGCTCAAAAGGGCACCTTTTTCGGGCCGGGGGTGGGTATGCATGCGCGCATGCGCGCGCGCGCTGGTGTTTGTCAGTGTGTTCGTTTGTGTGCGCGCATGAGGAGGGGACCCTCCACTTTGCCCTGGTGCGTCATATTGCTGTATATTGTCATTCTTCTTGTGTGCAATGCTTGTTTTTTGTCGCGTACACTTACCAGCTTTCCTTCCGACAAACTACCTTTCTCAGCTCTTATGGGCTCTCGTGGCGCCACAAATCCGGCGCCACACCTATCCACGATGGTGGGACAGGTGTATGCATACAGTACGATATGGTCTTGGGGCCGGGGGTCTTTTAGCGGGCAAAAGTCGGGGTCCGACGGGGCTGCAAACGGCTCTTTGGCTGGCATCTGTGCTCAAAAGGGCACCTTTTTCGGGCCGGGGGTGGGTATGCATGCGCGCATGCCGCGCGCGCGTGGTGTTTGTCAGTGTGTTCGTTTGTGTGCGCGCATGAGGAGGGGACCCCCCACTTTGCCCTGGTGTGTCATATTGCTGTATATTGTCATTCTTCTTGTGTGCAATGCTTGTTTTTTGTCGCGTACACTTACCAGCTTTCCTTCCGACAAACTACTTTCTCAGCTCTTTTGGGCTCTCGTGGCGCCACAAATCCGGCGCCACACACTATCCACGATGGTGGGGGATCAGAGTGTATGCATACGTACGATATGGTCTTGGGGCCGCGGGGTCTTTTAGCGGGCAAAAGTCGGGGTTCCGACGGGGCTGCAAACGGCTCTTTGGCAGGCATCTGTGCTCAAAAGGGCACCTTTTTCGGGCCGGGAGGTGGGTATGCATGCGCGCATCACGCGCGCGCAGGTGTTTGTCAGTGTGTTCGTTTGTGTGCGCGCATGAGGAGGGGACCCTCCACTTTGCCCTGGTGCGTCATATTGCTGTATATTGTCATTCTTCTTGTGTGCAATGCTTGTTTTTTGTCGCGTACACTTACCAGCTTTCCTTCCGACAAACTACCTTTCTCAGCTCTTATGGGCTCTCGTGGCGCCACAAATCCGGCGCCACACCTATCCACGATGGTGGGACAGAGTGTATGCATACAGTACGATATGGTCTTGGGGCCGCGGGGTCTTTTAGCGGGCAAAAAGTCGGGGTTCCGACGGGGCTGCAAACGGCTCTTTGGCTGGCATCTGTGCTCAAAAGGGCACCTTTTTCGGGCCGGGGGTGGGTATGCATGCGCGCATGCGCGCAGCGCGTGGTGTTTGTCAGTGTGTTCGTTTGTGTGCGCGCATGAGGAGGGGACCCTCCACTTTGCCCTGGTGCGTCTTATTGCTGTATATTGTCATTCTTCTTGTGTGCAATGCTTGTTTTTTGTCGCGTTACACTTACCAGCTTTCCTTCCGACAAACTACCTTTCTCAGCTCTTTATGGGCTCTCGTGGCGCCACAAATCCGGCGCCACACCTATCCACGATGGTGGGACAGAGTGTATGCATACAGTACGATATGGTCTTGGGGCCGCGGGGTCTTTTAGCGGGCAAAAGTCGGGGTCCGACGGGGCTGCAAACGGCTCTTTGGCTGGCATCTGTGCTCAAAAGGGCACCTTTTTCGGGCCGGGGGTGGGTATGCATGCGCGATGCGCGCGCGCGCTGGTGTTTGTCAGTGTGTTCGTTTGTGTGCGCGCATGAGGAGGGGACCCTCCACTTTGCCCTGGTGCGTCATATTGCTGTATATTGTCATTCTTCTTGTGTGCAATGCTTGTTTTTTGTCGCGTACACTTACCAGCTTTCCTTCCGACAAAACTACCTTTCTCAGCTCTTATGGGCTCTCGTGGCGCCACAAATCCGGCGCCACACCTATCCACGATGGTGGGACAGAGTGTATGCATACAGTACGATATGGTCTTGGGGCCGCGGGGTCTTTTAGCGGGCAAAAGTCGGGGTCCGACGGGGCTGCAAACGGCTCTTTGGCTGGCATCTGTGCTCAAAAGGGCACCTTTTTCGGGCCGGGGGTGGGTATGCATGCGCGCATGCGCGCGCGCGCTGGTGTTTGTCAGTGTGTTCGTTTGTGTGCGGCATGAGGAGGGGACCCTCCACTTTGCCCTGGTGCGTCTATTGCTGTATATTGTCATTCTTCTTGTGTGCAATGCTTGTTTTTGTCGCGTACACTTACAGCTTTCCTTCCGACAAACTACCTTTCTCAGCTCTTAGGGCTCTCGTGGCGCCACAAATCCGGCGCCACACCTATCCACGATGGTGGGACAGAGTGTATGCATACAGTACGATATGGTCTTGGGGCGCGGGGTCTTTTAGCGGGCAAAAGTCGGGGTCCGACGGGGCTGCAAACGGCTCTTTGGCTGGCATCTGTGCTCAAAAGGGCACTTTTTCGGGCGGGGGTGGGTATGCATGCGCGCATGCGCGCGCGCGTGGTGTTTGTCATGTGTGTTCGTTTGTGTGCGCGCATGAGGAGGGGACCCTCCACTTTGCCCTGGTGCGTCATATTGCTGTATATTGTCATTCTTCTGTGTGCAATGCTTGTTTTTTGTCGCGTACACTTACAGCTTTCCTTCCGACAAACTACCTTTCTCAGCTCTTATGGGCTCTCGTGGCGCCACAAATCCGGCGCCACACCTATCCACGATGGTGGGACAGAGTGTATGCATACGTACGATATGGTCTTGGGGCCGCGGGGGTCTTTTAGCGGGCAAAAGTCGGGGTCCGACGGGGCTGCAAACGGCTCTTTGGCTGGCATCTGTGCTCAAAAGGGCACCTTTTTCGGGCCGGGGGTGGGTATGCATGCGCGCATGCGCGCGCGCGCTGGTGTTTGTCAGTGTGTTCGTTTGTGTGCGCGCATGAGGAGGGGACCTCCACTTTGCCCTGGTGCGTATATTGCTGTATATTGTCATTCTTCTTGTGTGCATGCTTGTTTTTTGTCGCGTACACTTACCAGCTTTCCTTCCGACAAACTACCTTTCTCAGCTCTTATGGGCTCTCGTGGCGCCACAAATCCGGCGCCACACCTATCCACGATGGTGGGACAGAGTGTATGCATACAGTACGATATGGTCTTGGGGCCGCGGGGTCTTTTAGCGGGCAAAAGTCGGGGTCCGACGGGGCTGCAAACGGCTCTTTGGCTGGCATCTGTGCTCAAAAGGGCACCTTTTCGGGCCGGGGGTGGGTATGCATGCGCGCATGCGCGCGCGCGCTGGTGTTTGTCAGTGTGTTCGTTTGGTGCGCGCATGAGGAGGGGACCCTCCACTTTGCCCTGGTGCGTCTATTGCTGTATATTGTCATTCTTCTTGTTGTGCAATGCTTGTTTTTTGTCGCGTACACTTACCAGCTTTCCTTCCGACAAACTCCTTTCTCAGCTCTTATGGGCTCTGTGGCGCCACAAATCCGGCGCCACACTATCCAGATGGTGGGACAGGTGTATGCATACAGTACGATATGGTCTTGGGGCCGCTGGGGTCTTTTAGCGGGCAAAAGTCGGGGTCCGACGGGGCTGCAAACGGCTCTTTGGCTGGCATCTGTGCTCAAAAGGGCACCTTTTTCGGGCCGGGGGTGGGTATGCATGCGCGCATGCGCGCGCGCGCTGGTGTTTGTCAGTGTGTTCGTTTGTCGTGCGCGCATGAGGAGGGGACCCTCCACTTTGCCCTGGTGCGTCTATTGCTGTATATTGTCATTCTTCTTGTGTGCAATGCTTGTTTTTTGTCGCGTACACTTACAGCTTTCCTTCCGACAAACTACCTTTCTAGCTCTTGGGCTTCGTGGCGCCACAAACCGGCGCCACACCTATCCACAGATGGTGGGACAGGTGTATGCATACAGTACGATATGGTCTTGGGGCCGCGGGGTCTTTTACGGGCAAAAGTCGGGGTCCGACGGGGCTGCAAACGGCTCTTTGGCTGGCATCTGTGCTCAAAACGGCACCTTTTTCGGGCCGGGGGTGGGTATGCATGCGCGCATGCGCGCGCGCGCTGGTGTTTGTCAGTGTGTTCGTTTGTGTGCGCGCATGAGGAGGGGACCCTCCACTTTGCCCTGGTGCGTCGTATTGCTGTATATTGTCATTCTTCTGTGTGCATGCTTGTTTTTTGTCGCGTACACTTACAGCTTTCCTTCCGACAAACTACCTTTCTTAGCTCTTGGGGCTCTGTGGCGCCACAAATCCGGCGCCACACCTATCCAAGATGGTGGGACAGAGTGTATGCATACAGTACGATATGGTCTTGGTGGCCGTGGGGTCTTTTACGCGGGCAAAAGTCGGGGTCCGACGGGGCTGCAAACGGCTCTTTGGCTGGCATCTGTGCTCAAAAGGCACCTTTTTCGGGCCGGGGGTGGGTATGCATGCGCGCATGCGCGCGCGCGCTGGTGTTTGTCAGTGTGTTCGTTTGCGTGCGCGCATGAGGAGGGACCCTCCACTTTGCCCTGGTGCATCAGTATTGCTGTATATTGTCATTCTTTGTGTGCATGCTTGTTTTTTGTCGCGTACACTTACCAGCTTTCCTTCCGACAAACTACCTTTCTTAGCTCTTTGGGCTCTGGTGGCGCCACAAACCCGGCGCCACACCTATCCAAGATGGTGGGACAGGTGTATGCATACAGTACGATATGGTCTTGGGCCGTGGGTCTTTTAGCGGGCAAAAGTCGGGGTCCGACGGGGCTGAAACGGCTCTTTGGCTGGCATCTGTGCTCAAAACGGCACCTTTTTCCGGGCCGGGGGTGGGTATGCATGCGCGCATGCGCGCGCGCGCTGGTGTTTGTCAGTGTGTTCGTTTGTGTGCGCGCATGAGGAGGGGACCCTCCACTTTGCCCTGGTGCGATCATATTGCTGTATATTGTCATTCTTTTGTGTGCATGCTTGTTTTTTTGTCGCGTACACTTACCAGCTTTCCTTCCGACAAACTACCTTTCTAGCTCTTGTGGGCTCTCGTGGCGCCACAAATCCCGGCGCCACACCTATCCAGATGGTGGGACAGAGTGTATGCATACAGTACGATATGGTCTTGGTGCCGCGGGGTCTTTTACGGGCAAAAGTCGGGTCCGACGGGGCTGCAAACGGCTCTTTGGCTGGCATCTGTGCTCAAAACGGCACCTTTTTCGGGCCGGGGGTGGGTATGCATGCGCGCATGCGCGCGCGCGCTGGTGTTTGTCAGTGTGTTCGTTTGTGTGCGCGCATGAGGAGGGGACCCTCCACTTTGCCCTGGTGCTCGTATTGCTGTATATTGTCATTCTTCTGTGTGCAATGCTTGTTTTTTGTCGCGTACACTTACAGCTTTCCTTCCGACAAACTACCTTTCTACTCTTATGGGCTCTCGTGGCGCCACAAATCCGGCGCCACACCTATCCAGATGGTGGGACAGGTGTATGCATACAGTACGATATGGTCTTGGTGCCGTGGGGTCTTTTACGGGCAAAAGTCGGGGTCCGACGGGGCTGCAAACGGCTCTTTGGCTGGCATCTGTGCTCAAAACGGGCACCTTTTTCCGGCCGGGGTGGGTATGCATGCGCGCATGCGCGCGCGCGCTGGTGTTTGTCAGTGTGTTCGTTTGGTGCGCGCATGAGGAGGGGACCCTCCACTTTGCCCTGGTGCTCGTATTGCTGTATATTGTCATTCTTCTTGGTGTGCATGCTTGTTTTTTGTCGCGTACACTTAGCAGCTTTCCTTCCGACAAACTACCTTTCTTAGCTCTTATGGGCTCTGGGCGCCACAAACTCCGGCGCCACACCTATCCAAGATGGTGGGACAGGTGTATGCATACAGTACGATATGGTCTTGGGCCGGGGGTCTTTTACCGGGCAAAAGTCGGGGTCCGACGGGGCTGAAACGGCTCTTTGGCTGGCATCTGTGCTCAAAACGGCACCTTTTTCCGGGCCGGGGGTGGGTATGCATGCGCGCATGCGCGCGCGCGCTGGTGTTTGTCAGTGTGTTCGTTTGCGTGCGCGCATGAGGAGGGGACCCTC
Organism: Stramonita haemastoma; assembly: GCA_030674155.1. NCBI lineage: Eukaryota > Metazoa > Mollusca > Gastropoda > Neogastropoda > Muricidae > Stramonita > Stramonita haemastoma. The sequence continues at coordinate 65,060 of CM060333.1, read as the reverse complement.
CACTTTGCCCTGGTGCATCGTATTGCTGTATATTGTCATTCTTGTGGTGTGCATGCTTGTTTTTTGTCGCGTACACTTAGCAGCTTTCCTTCCGACAAACTACCTTTCTTAGCTCTTGGGGCTCTGCGTGGCGCCACAAACCCGGCGCCACACCTATCCAGATGGTGGGACAGGTGTATGCATACAGTACGATATGGTCTTGGGCCGTGGGGTCTTTTACCGGGCAAAAGTCGGGGTCCGACGGGGCTGAAACGGCTCTTTGGCTGGCATCTGTGCTCAAAACGGCACCTTTTCTCGGGCCGGGGGTGGGTATGCATGCGCGCATGCGCGCGCGCGCTGGTGTTTGTCAGTGTGTTCGTTTGCTGTGCGCGCATGAGGAGGGGACCCTCCACTTTGCCCTGGTGCATCATATTGCTGTATATTGTCATTCTTCTGGTGTGCAGTGCTTGTTTTTTTGTCGCGTTACACTTAGCAGCTTTCCTTCCGACAAACTACCTTTCTTAGCTCTTGGGCTCTGTGGCGCCACAAACCCGGCGCCACACCTATCCAAGATGGTGGGACAGGTGTATGCATACAGTACGATATGGTCTTGGTGCCGTGGGGTCTTTTACGGGCAAAAGTCGGGGTCCGACGGGGCTGCAAACGGCTCTTTGGCTGGCATCTGTGCTCAAAACGGCACCTTTTTCCGGGGGGGGTGGGTATGCATGCGCGCATGCGCGCGCGCGCTGGTGTTTGTCAGTGTGTTCGTTTGCGTGCGCGCATGAGGAGGGACCCTCCACTTTGCCCTGGTGCATCGTATTGCTGTATAGTGTCATTCTTGTGGTGTGCAGTGCTTGTTTTTTTGTCGCGTACACTTAGCAGCTTTCCTTCCGACAAACTACCTTTCTTAGCTCTTGGGGGCTCTGGTGGCGCCACAAACCCGGCGCCACACCTATCCAAGATGGTGGGACAGGGTGTATGCATACAGTACGATATGGTCTTGGTGCCGTGGGGTCTTTTACCGGGCAAAAGTCGGGGTCCGACGGGGCTGGAAACGGCTCTTTGGCTGGCATCTGTGCTCAAAACGGCACCTTTTCCGGGCCGGGGGTGGGTATGCATGCGCGCATGCGCGCGCGCGCTGGTGTTTGTCAGTGTGTTCGTTTGCGTGCGCGCATGAGGAGGGGACCCTCCACTTTGCCCTGGTGCATCGTATTGCTGTATAGTGTCATTCTTTGGTGTGCAGTGCTTGTTTTTTTGTCGCGTACACTTAGCAGCTTTCCTTCCGACAAACTACCTTTCTTAGCTCTTGGGGGCTCTGGTGGCGCCACAAACCCGGCGCCACACCTATCCAAGATGGTGGGACAGGGTGTATGCATACAGTACGATATGGTCTTGGTGCCGTGGGGTCTTTTACCGGGCAAAAGTCGGGGTCCGACGGGCTGGAAACGGCTCTTTGGCTGGCATCTGTGCTCAAAACGGCACCTTTTCCGGGCCGGGGGGTGGGTATGCATGCGCGCATGCGCGCGCGCGCTGGTGTTTGTCAGTGTGTTCGTTTGCGTGCGCGCATGAGGAGGGGACCCTCCACTTTGCCCTGGTGCATCGTATTGCTGTATAGTGTCATTCTTGTGGTGTGCAGTGCTTGTTTTTTGTCGCGTACACTTAGCAGCTTTCCTTCCGACAAACTACCTTTCTTAGCTCTTGGGGCTCTGGTGGCGCCACAAACCCGGCGCCACACCTATCCAAGATGGTGGGACAGGGTGTATGCATACAGTACGATATGGTCTTGGTGCCGTGGGGTCTTTTACCGGGCAAAAGTCGGGGTCCGACGGGGCTGGAAACGGCTCTTTGGCTGGCATCTGTGCTCAAAACGGCACCTTTTTCCGGGCCGGGGGTGGGTATGCATGCGCGCATGCGCGCGCGCGCTGGTGTTTGTCAGTGTGTTCGTTTGCGTGCGCGCATGAGGAGGGGACCCTCCACTTTGCCCTGGTGCATCGTATTGCTGTATAGTGTCATTCTTGTGGTGTGCAGTGCTTGTTTTTTTGTCGCGTACACTTAGCAGCTTTCCTTCCGACAAACTACCTTTCTTAGCTCTTGGGGCTCTGGTGGCGCCACAAACCCGGCGCCACACCTATCCAAGATGGTGGGACAGGGTGTATGCATACAGTACGATATGGTCTTGGTGCCGTGGGGTCTTTTACCGGGCAAAAGTCGGGGTCCGACGGGGCTGGAAACGGCTCTTTGGCTGGCATCTGTGTCTCAAAACGGCACCTTTTTCCGGGCCGGGGGTGGGTATGCATGCGCGCATGCGCGCGCGCGCTGGTGTTTGTCATGTGTTCGTTTGCGTGCGCGCATGAGGAGGGACCCTCCACTTTGCCCTGGTGCATCGTATTGCTGTATAGTGTCATTCTTGTGGTGTGCAGTGCTTGTTTTTTTGTCGCGTACACTTAGCAGCTTTCCTTCCGACAAACTACCTTTCTTAGCTCTTGGGGGCTCTGGTGGCGCCACAAACCCGGCGCCACACCTATCCAAGATGGTGGGACAGGGTGTATGCATACAGTACGATATGGTCTTGGTGCCGTGGGGTCTTTTACCGGGCAAAAGTCGGGGTCCGACGGGGCTGGAAACGGCTCTTTGGCTGGCATCTGTGCTCAAAACGGCACCTTTTTCCGGGCCGGGGGTGGGTATGCATGCGCGCATGCGCGCGCGCGCTGGTGTTTGTCAGTGTGTTCGTTTGTGTGCGCGCATGAGGAGGGGACCCTCCACTTTGCCCTGGTGCGTCATATTGCTGTATATTGTCATTCTTCTGTGTGCAATGCTTGTTTTTTGTCGCGTACACTTACCAGCTTTCCTTCCGACAAACTACCTTTCTTAGCTCTTGGGGCTGTGTTGCATCAGTCGATTGTCTTGGCCGGTTTACGGCAAGTCGGTCGGCGAACGCTTGGGCTGTGCCAAGCACTTGCCGGGGGAGCATCGCGCAGCGCGCGCGCGTGGTTAGTGGTTCGTTGTGCCGCAGAGGGGACCCCTTGCGGCTATTGCTGTATTCATCTTTGTCATTTTTTGTCGCACACACTTCTCGACAACACCTTTACCTGGCTGGGGCCACAACGGCCCACCAATGGGGGAGACACGAGTTGCCGGGTCTTACGGAAGTCGGTCGGGCGACGTCTTGGCGGACTGTGCTAAGCACCTTCGGCCGGGGGGTATGCATCGCGCACGCGCGCGCGCTGTGTTGTCAGTGTTCGTTGTGCGGCAGAGGACCCCTTTGCCTGTGCTTGTGATTGTCATTCTTGTGCATGCGTTTTCGCGTACCTCGTTCTTCGCAAACTACCTCTAGCTTGGCTCGTGGCACAACGCCAACTATCATGTGCAGGTGTATCATACAGTAATGTTGGCCGGGTCTTTTACGAAAAGTCGGTCCGACGGCTAAACGCTCTGCTGCATCTGTGTCAAGACTTTCGGGCCGGGTGGGTAGCTGCGCCACGCGCCGCGGGTGTTGCTGGTCGTTGTGCGCGCATGGGGGCCCCACTGCCGTGCTCTATGCGTAAGTCATTCTTGTGTGCATTTTTTGTCGCGACACTACAGCTCTTCGACAACCCTTTCTAGTCTGCTCTGTGGCGCACAACGCCACCATCAGATGTGGACGTGTATATACAGTCATGGCTTGGCGGGCTTACGCAATGGTCGGGCTGAACGCCTTGGCTTCAAAGCACTTTCGGCCGGGGGGGGTTGGCGCAGCGCGCCGCGTGGTTGTTGTCGTTTGGCTGAGGACCCCATGCCTGTGCTATTGTGTTATCATTCTTGTGGCAGCTTTTTTTCGCGACATAAGCTCCTCCGAACACTTTACTCTGGCTTGGGCACAACGCCACACTATCATGTGACAGGTGTACAGTACGATGGCTGGCCGGGGGTCTTACGCAAAAGTCGGGGTCCGACGGGGCTGAACGGCTTTTGGCTGCATCTGTGCTCAAGCACTTTCCGGGCGGGGGGGTATGCATGCGGCATGCCGCGCGCGCTGGTGTTTGTCAGTGTGTCGTTTGGTGGCGCAGAGAGGACCCTCCACTTTGCCTGGCCTATGCTGTAATGTCATTCTTTGTGGCATGCTTGTTTTTGTCGCGACACTTACAGCTTCCTTCCGACAATACTTCTGGTGTTGAGAGGGAGAGAGAGAGAGGAGGAAAGAGAGAGGAGGGAGAGGAGAGAGAGGAGAGAGAGGAGAGAGGGGAGAGAGGTGAGAGAAGGGAGAGAGAGAGAGAGAGAGAGAGAGAGAGAGAGAGAGAGAGAGAAGGAGAAGAGAGAAGAGAGAAGAGAGAAGAGGAGGAGAGAGAAGAGAGAGAGCAAGAAGAGAGAAGAGGAGAGAGAAGAGGATTTCGTCTAGTGAGGCATAATTTTTTTTGTCAAACATTAAAGGAAACCTAAGAAGGGCAGGTGTACTGAAATAACAACCAATCAGAAAGACCCCTACCAACACCCAACTGCTGTCTCATATAAAAGCTCTTTTGTGTTTCTACTCTGAGTATATATACTTATCTAAAAGCGCGCGAATTCGACCCCCCCCCCCTTCTTTTTTTCCTCTCCATTCCAGGGTGTCTTGCTACCATCAACAGCAGCAGCAGGATAGGTCTCCACTTCCATCCTCCACCCTAACAGACACCTTCACCCAGGGGCACCCAGAAATTTAACAGTTTGTGACACACCTGTAGTGAAGGTAAGTTGTTGCTGCTTGTGTGTTTATTTGAATGTAAACATTCTTGCAGTTCATCAAACAGTAGTTTATTATGTATGTATGTTTGGTGTTTTTTTTTAACTGTCCAGCTTTGTTTTTCAAACACACCCGCACTGCACATTTGCATGTAGGGAGACATTCATGCAAAGACACACAACTCATTCATTCTTGCAAACATATATATGCATACGAACATTCATTCGTGCAGATAGACGACATGCATGCACAGAATGGCAGACACAAACTGCTACAAACTTAAACCCATTTTACCACTCCCCCTTCCTCCATCTCCCCCCCCCCCCACTGTTTTTTTTTCTTTGAATGCTCACACAGTAGCAACAGTCTGTCATAATAGCAAAACATGTGTAGTGTTGCTGTGAAGCACCTCACAAGTCAGGCCCAGTGCATTCCTCTTCAACATAGGAGAGAACTGTGATCTTTAAAGTCTTGCTGCAAGAAACATTGGCAAATGGACCAAGAGGCAGAAAATAGACTTGTCTGTTGGACCAAGGCAAAAGCAGTGATTGAGGTAGAAAAGAGAATTTCCAGAAAGTAGTGATGCTATCTGTATTGATACCCCCCCCCCCCCCCTCTATGCCCACTGGGAGATCTGTCCATCTGATAAATATGCCAGATTGTAAAGAGACTTTAGCAGACACTTAAGCAAACTGCGCCAACTTTTCTTTCACAGAATGAGGTCACATTCCCAACTCATGTCCTAAATACAGCCACCAATCACAGCAAGGCAGCACCTTGTTTGAAAATAAGCGTGGGCCCCACCCTCCCCCCCCCCCCCCACCCCCTGAATTTGAATTTCAAAACAAACACGTGCTGCTTTATCTGCCAGGTTGATGGATCTAAAAGAAGGTCACCCACGCTGTGCTCGTGTGCACGCACGCACACATGCACGCACACCATACACACACACCACACACACACTCACACACACACACACACAGAGTACATTGGATTAATACAATCTCTAAGTGTAGGACAAAC
>CM060333.1:51859-56859 GCA_030674155.1 Stramonita haemastoma | reverse complement strand
GTGAGAGGCTGGGGAGGTGCGAGGCCTGTGCATTATATCATGATATATATGATATATGATACACCACAGCAGAGTTTAGGGTCTCCGCCACATACAAACACAAAAAATCTCGCACGCACAAACACGAGAACGTGCACGTATACGCGCAGGCATACATCCCCAAGAAACAGAGCTCGCGGCACCAAGAGAGTGCTGTGCTGTATGCATACACACTTTACTAGCATCTTTGATATGTGTGGCGCCGGACATGTGGCGACACCACAGCCCCAAAGACAGTAGCGGGGTTTGAATATAGCAAGTTTGTCTGAACGTATGCTGGTACAATGTACGCAATAAAACGTAGCAGTACACATGATAATAATAATCATAATATACAGTAATATCATGCACCAGAGCAAAGTGCATGGCTGCCCCCACATGTACACACTCAAGAAAACACACACACAAACACGAGTGTGTGCACGCAAGCACGCGCAAACACACACCCCTCCCCAAGAATATGGCACGTTTTTTCCCCACAAGATGTGACAAAGGGCTGGTTTGAGTCCTGTCCTACCCCGACTTTTGCACAGTAACAGAGCCCACGGCACCAAGAGAGTGGTGTGCTGTATGCATACACACTTTACTAGTCTCCTTGATATGCATGGGGCAGGACTTGTGGCGACACCACAGTCCCGAAGACGGCAGCCTGGCTTGAATATGACAAGTTTGTGGGAACGAAAGCTGGTACAGTGTACGCAATAAATCGTAGCAGTACATATAATAATAATAATAATAATAACAATAATAATAACAACAACAATAACAACAATAACAACAAGCATTATCATGCACCACAGCTTTCGTTCCGACAAAACTTGCTATAATCAAGCCAGGATGCTCTTTTTGAGGCTGTAGTGTCGCCACAATACATTGCCACTAATATCAAAGATGCTAGTAAAGTGTGTATGCATAGAGTAGCGCTCTGTCAAGGTGCCGTGGGCTCTGTTGTGTGCACAAGTCGGAGTACTACGCGATTCAGCCTGGCATTATATTACATCTTGTGATATGGGCTTTATTCTCGGGGGGATGTATGTGAGCGAGTATGCGTGCGCGCTCGTGTTTGTGTGTGTGTATGTGTGTGTGTGTGTGTTTGTGTGTGTGTGTGTGTGTGTGTGTGTGTGTGTGTGTGTGTGCGGCGCGCGCGTGCGTGTGGCCCGGACTGTGCTGTGGTGCATCATATTGTTTTTTGTCATTAATGTTATTTGTAATACAGTGGATTGTTGTGTACTCCTTGCCAGCTCTCGTTCCGACACGACTGTCTATACTCAAGCCAAGTTGTCCTCTTCGGGGCTGTGGTGTCGCCACAAGAACAGCGCCACCGGTGTGAAAGAGGCTAGTAATTTGTGTATGCATACAGTAGAGCCCGCTGATGGTACTGTGGCCTTCGTTACTACACAGAAGTCCATGTTGGACGGGGGATCTAACCGACACTTTGTTACATCTCGATATGTACCTTATTCTTGGAGGTGTATATGCGCGCGCGTAAGTGTGTGCGCGCTTGTGATTCTGTGCGCGTTTTGTGTGTGTGTGTGGTGATAACCCTGCACTGTGCTGCGGGGCATCATAGTGTATATTATCATTAATACTATGTGTAATATTATGTATTGTGGCGTACACTGTACCGCGTCTCATTCCGAAAAGACTGGCTATATTCAAGCCTCGCAGTCCTTTTCGGAGCTGGGGTGGCGCCACAAGAACAGCGCCACCCATATCAAAGATGCTATTATAGTGTGTCTGTGTACAGTAGAGCACTCTGATTGTGCTATGGGCTCTGTTACTGCGCAAAAGTAGGACGAGACTCAAACGGAGGCTTTGTCATATCTTCTCGATATGCGTCTCATTCTTGGGTGTGTATGTGTGCGCACGCTCGTTTTTGTGTGTGCATGCATGTTTTTGTGTGTGATGACGACCCTGCACTGTCCTGTGAGGAATCATATTGTATAATATCATTTATATTATGTGAAATACTTTGTTTTGTTGCATACCCTGTACAAGTTTTCGTTCCGACAAGACTTGCTATATTCAAGCCAAACTTTCCTTTTCTTGGCTTTGGTGTCGCCACAGGAACAGCGCCACCAGTATCAAAAATGCTAGTAAAGTGTGTAAGCATACAGTAGAACACTCTCATAGTGCCGTGGCTCTGTTTCTTCGCAAAAGTAGGGCGGGATTCAAACCGGCACCTTGTTAAATCTTCCTGATAATTATGTGCCTTTTTTCTTGGAAGTGCGTATGTGCGTGCATATGCGTCCACGCGCTTGCGTTTGTGAGTGCACTTTTCTTAGGTGTGTGTATATGCGCGCACACGCTCGTGTTTGTGTGTGTGTGTTTGTGTGTGTTAGCGTGTGGTCGTCTTTCTGATAAACATAATATTTTCCCTACAGTTCTGTTGAGGCTGTACTAAACCGATGTCCTGTGTACGCACGAAGGCAAAACATCTTCCGCACACGTTTAAACCTGTTCCGCCTTTCGGAAGTGTAGGCCATTGTGTGCCAGTAAAAAAATATGACAAACTTTACAAAACTGTATGCATAGGGATACTGGATGTAATAAAAAAAAAGTCCACACATGATTGCTTATTCCATTATCCTCGAAATAAAAGAATTTATACAAAAAAACTAAACCAAAATATCACTCACTATGATTACCTTACCACTAACAAGCTGATTAATTAAATGATATCGTGCCAAGATTAACTCACTAATAAATAGCTAACGAGGTAACTAGCTGACTGACTGACTAACAAACAAACATACCAACAAACGAACTGACTAGCTTAGACAATTCATCAAACCCATCCCACATCAGCCTTGGTAAAGAAATTCAGACAAACGAACGGACAAACAAACCAGCAAACGAATGGAGGCCAGTTTGACAAACACACAGGCTAAATGGTGCAACAACCGATTTCTCAAAACAAAAAAGTTGCTACAGAAAGCTAACACTAACAAAAAAATATCTGAATATTTTCCCCCGAAATTATCAGAGTTGTTAAGCTTGAATGTACAAAGAATATAACCGTGGGATTTTCACACAAATACACACACACACACGCGTACACACACACACACGCGTACACACACACACACACACACAAAACACACACACACACACACACACACACACACACACACACACACACACACACACATACACACACACACACACACACACACAAACATGAAAAGTAAATTTCAACCTCTGTTGATAGATCAAAAAATCATTACACCAAAATTCTGGGTGTAATTATCGACAGTAATCTTACTTGGACTGACCATGTGATGGCACAAGGAAAACGTCTTACAAACAAGGTACGTCAGCTATCAAAAATAAAACACTTTCTAGATAGTCATTCACGCAAACTCTTTTTTTGTGGACACACCTTGCCTATAGTTGACTATGCCTCATCTCTTTGGGACAACTGCAGTGAAACTAATTTGAAATTCATCCATCGATTATATAAAAGAGCACTAAAACTTGTCCTATTAAAATCAAGCTCCCTAACCATCAATGATTATAAGCTAACAAACATTCGTACATTTCAAAACAGGCTTTATCTCAATAAAGCTCTATTTGTACAAAAAGTTGTCAATGGAAATGCCCCTCCCAAGATCACCAATAGATTCAAAATTAATGAGCACAGGCATAACCATCTAACATTTCCCAGACCCAGAAACAATCTTTACAAAACAAGCTTCCTATATTCAGGTAGTGATTTATGGAACAAGCTCCCAAAACATTTAAAATGTATCAAAAATAAAAATCAGTTAAAAAATCAGCTGAAAAATCACTTAATGCACTTATGCAAAAATGTTTAAGAACTACACATCAATCCAATCAACCATACTTAGAACAGACTAAAGATATTGATACTCTTGCTAACCCGAAAAATCTTTCACGTGTGGCTCACTGTGACTGAAAAATCTACACTTTGCTTGCTATATATGTATGTGGAAGGGGGAAAAGGTGGAGAAAGGTGTGTTTTTTTGTATTTTTTTTTTTATATAATTTAATTTTGAACAGGATAGGGAATAAGTGATGTATGTAAACACGTGTATATTCTGCAAATTCACAAGGAGAAAACCAAACCACTGATCTGATGACTAGATTGGATTTTTTTTTCTATGCATTTTTTTTTCCCACTTACCCAGTTTAATAGTTTCAGGATAAATATCATTTTTTTAAAATTAATTATACTAATGGGACTATTAGCACTATTGTATTTATATTATTTTGATAAGTGGAAAGGCCTTACTTTTTTGTTCTGGTTGTTGTTGTGTATGTTTTTTTGTTTTGTTTGCTTTTTGTTTGTTTGTTTGAATGTTTGTTTGTTTGTTTTTTTTGTTCATATGTGTAGGGTTTTTTATTTATGAATATACTCATAAATCATTATTATAATTCTTCTGTTTGCTGCTTGTGCTTTCCCTCTTCCTCCTTGATACCCCCTCCACACCCCTTCCCACCCCCCCTCCAATTTTTTTCTTTTTTGAGTGTGTGGGGTTTTTTGTGTGTTTTTTTGGGGGGGTTGTGTTTGTTTGTTTGCTTGTGTTTTGTTTGTTTTTTGCTTTAGTTTTTTTTTTTTTTTTTTCGTTTATTATGTTTGTTTGGTTCTCTGTTGCTTTTGTTTGTTTGTTAGGTTTTTTTTGTTAGTTTGAATGTTTGTTAGTGTATATGTTATTTCCTCTCAGTGGAGATTGGTATTATCATATGCATTGTTGTGTTTGTTTTTCGTTTTGTTTTTTTTGTTTGTTTTGTTTTGTTTTTTCTTTTCTTCCTCATAACATATAAGTATGAATTGAAGTGTGGAGATAATGTAATCTGACATAAGTTGCTTATTGACATTTCATGGATTTTTTTTTTTAAGTCTTAAATAATGGTTGGTGACATTGTAACTGATATAAGCTGTTTGACACCATATGATTTAAAAAACAACAACAAATTTAAATGTGTGCATGCCCATA
>CM060333.1:46859-49359 GCA_030674155.1 Stramonita haemastoma | reverse complement strand
CATTATACAGACTACAATCCACACGTTTTTAAATATCTATATGAACAAAATAATAAGATGTCACCAAAAGTAAGAAACAAGCAATAATAAAAGAAAACTATTCGCCAGTCTAAAAGAAAATTAAAAAAATAAATGGCTTGTATTTGTGGAGGCTACCTACTTTTTTTACAAGTCTAAACACCATTGAAAAACCATTATTCCAAGCTATAAAAGGTATATCAATTATAAAAATCAACTATCAATTCACATGTGCGTTAACTCATATGTACGCACATCAGAGCACCTAAAATGTGCAATATAAAAGCAGGGCGGATTTCTTACATTGGCTGTCCAGAAATATAAAAAAAATTCCGTCTAATATCAAAAGGCATCTCAATCCTATACAACGATACTGATTTAAAACCAAAGACGTGTACACTTTCAAGGAAAACAATTGAGGGGGGGGGGGGGAATGGATATCTGAATATTCAAAATAATTATGTCAAAAAGTACATTAGTTTTTCTTAAAAAAAAACCCCCACATATATTCATTATAACAAGAGAGTAACTTGTAGACCTGTCAGCATCAAAAGTCATCACTAGCATTATAATAACAGATTTGAGCAACCACCTCAATCACAATGATGGCATAGTTGATTTCTTTAGTCTAAGATTTTTTTTTTTAATGTACACAGCACTATAAAACCGATTTCTAGAATTACAATCAGAAATTCCCTCGCTAATGTCAAGGACCATCTCAGTGCCAGAAAATGGACATTCATGCGCAAACAAAACTTTAAAAAAAATCATAATTTCTACTACTACAGTACAGACAAAGTTTGTCATATTCAATACACAAACGTGACCATACACACAGGCGCGCGCGCGCGCATGCACACACACACACACACACACACACACACACACACACACACACACACACACACACACACATCCTTCAGATGAGACTATAAACCAAAGTCCTGTATGCAACGCACGCAGAACATCTTGCTCACCCGTTAAAATCTGTTCTGCTTTTCGGAGGAGTAGGCCATTGTATACCCGTGGGCACAGTTATTTTTTTAAAACTGCATACACATAAGAACTGGATGTAAAAAATGCCCGTGTGTGCTTATGTCTTTATACTCGAAATAAAGAAATAATTAAAAAAAAATATGGGCTTGTTATCTTTATGCTATACCCAACCAACCAAAAGTTTTTTTTTTGTTTTTTTTTAAAGACCCAATAACAACAGCCCTCTTATTAAAAGGCAATACAATTATCATATAACTGCGACTAAAATGAAACCATACCATATTTCCATTTCTATTGAAACTAATCATTATTCCATGATAAAATTGATCTAGATAGAGGGACATAAACGTTTCTTGTTGAAAACAAAATTGAAGGTAGTATTGGGGCCGGATTACTTCTGAACATATTTTGTAAGATAAACAAAAAATCACAAGCAAAGAAAAATCTAAACAAAAAAAGAATAAAATAAACAAATGGATAAAATTGAACAACAAAAAAATGTTCAGTCAGGTCAAAATTATACTGGCCACCACAGCAATAGATAAAAATGAAGGACTAAAAAATCAGTCTGGTCAAAATTACTGACCATCACAGCAATACCAAAATATTTCTCCCATGGACCCGTTAATCCAGCATTTACAGAGATTAAATGAGAAATAAATTATATATATATATATATATATATATTTATATATATATATATATATATATATATATATATATATATATATATATATATATATATATACAATTTGGGGTGTGGGGTCTTTCTTTACTTGTTCGTAGTGGTCAGGGTTGTTCAGTAGCCGCTGGCCCTCTCTGATGTAGCTGTCCACATCTTGCACAACAACAGCGCCTCCTTTGTCAGCCCTGGAGATCCGTATTTTTCTTTCCTTCACCAGATCTTTCAATTCGTGAAGGGCTCTTCTTTCTGAGGTAGACAGGTTGTCTCTGATCTTCCTGAGGTAGAGAGGTTGTCTCTGATCTTCCTGAGGTAGAAAGGTTGTCTCTGATCTTCCTGTTGGTGGCAAAGTTGTTGGTAAGAGTTTGGATGGTGTTACAATACGCATCCAGAGACAAATCTCTTCCGCTTGGAGGTGAGTAGAAAGTTTTTTTTGTAAAAACGAGGAGAGGGGAGGAGGTTAATCTTCTTCATCTTCTGAATTTAAAAACATCTTTAGACGCAGTCGTCTGCAACCCTCTGCCACGTCTTCTTGTACCTGCAGCTAATCACAGGAAAGCGGTGTGGGGCAGAACTTAGGTCCAGAGACAGAACTTGTGCCTTGTCGTCAGACAGCGTGATTGACGATAAATATAGGACTTCTTTTTTAGTTTTCAGTTGCTTGGCTTTTCTCCCCGTGGAATCGTTAGTAGAGCTGTGCGCTTTCTTTCTTTTAAATCTGCGGTTTTTCTTTTTCTTGTTTTCAGCATTGTTGTGGTTGATGTTGATACCAGCCTTATCTAGAAGTTTGCCCATGAAAGGCCT
>CM060333.1:30168-32668 GCA_030674155.1 Stramonita haemastoma | reverse complement strand
TAAGAAAAACTGAATCACAATTTCAATGTTAAATTTTCCTTAGCAACCAATGTTTAATCTTTATAAAACTCTACATGCTGATTGAGTACACAAAGAAATACATACCTACAAAGTTTTGTGGTCATATATGAATTTTCTAAAATATTAGACCTATTTTAATGGGGACTACACCTGGCCTCGGTGCTCATTTTGGCTGATTATTGTATCTCATGTTCTACATAATATTTTGCAGTAATATTTTACACAGAAAGAGAAATCATTATTTAAAGCTAGAATATTAAGTTTCAACAGTGAATATCATGGGAAAATATTTTTGATTTAAAAAAAAATTTATATTTTGTGAAAAACAGGTAATCTCCTCATGGACAATTAGCTAATGCATGGAATGTTGAAACTAATATCATTACAAAGGCAAAACATGTGAATAGAAAGGTACCATGGACAGAAATTAGGATATGTAAATTCACTTAGGTGTAGACAACACCAATCTGGATTTTACTTAAAATCAACAAAATTACATTACCAAATTTAACTATGCTTAAAATTAAAACTTTGATGGACCAAAAATTTCTGAATAATAGCATTTCTCTCAGAAGTCATTTTTGCATCTACATGCAAGGTTTTAGGGGAATACTTGCTAGAGAATTTGCACAGTAAATGAGGCAATACTGTAGACATTGAAAATTAATCCAAAGTTTTATGATAATGTGAACATGCACAAAACCCCAGTCTCTTCCCCTAGCCAAAATTAGACTCTGAAAACTCATCATCCTTATACTGTAATTTCTTTAGGCACAGCTTTGAACAACACTTACCTACACATAAAACTTCTAAAGCCATAATGTGCACATACTATAGTGAGACACACACACACACACACACACACACACACACACACACACACACACACACACACACACACACACACACACACACACACACACACACAGTGAAGCAAGTGTAAACTAGTTTTCATTCTTCTAGAATTAAACATTTATCAGCTGTTATATCATATGTTACTAAATATTTTCATCATCTCTCATCCACTACCCCTGATTCATGTGTCTCTTTCCCTGATGAGTATGCATGTATATGTATATATATGTATATGTTCTCCATTAATTTCATGTTTAGTTTGTTTTGGTTGGATTTTTTTGGTTATTTCCAGGTAAGTTGTCCATATTTCTGGTCTCACAGTTAACTGATGCACTTGTAGTTCTTGTTTTCATATTTTATTGTCTTATTTTGAAATGATTTATAATAGTCAAACTTTATGAAGCAGTTTTGTGTACATTTTTTTTTCTTGTGAGAGTGAGATGAACAAGAATGATAAAATTTGATATTTGGGCAGTGAATAGTATTTTGATTTGACTTCACACACACACACACACACACACACACACACACACACACACACACACACACACACACACACACACACACACACACCACACACACACACCACACACACACACACACACACACACACACACACACACACAGTATACACAAACTGCATCCTGTACTCTTGACTCTGATCCCCTTCCTCACTACTATCTTTTCTTGATTTTTTCCCCAGAATCAAATTTGTAAAAATCAAGATTTTTTTAATTGAAAAACTGAAGCCAGAGTTCTGCTTAAGATTAAAAATAAAATCATCAAACAGCAACATAGTTTCAACACATGACATTTTTCACACACACACACACACACACACACACACACACACACACACACACACACACACACACACACAACACACACACACACACACACACACACACACACACACACACACACACACACCACTACCCCCAACATACATGAAACTCAGCATTTGCACACACACACACACACACCACACACACACACACACACACACACACACACACACACACACACACATGAAATTACACACACACACACACACACACACACACACACACACACACACACCACACACACACACATGAAATCACACACACACACATGAAATCACACACACACACACACACACACACACACACACACACACACACACACACACACACACACACTTTTTAAACATGATTTCTCATCTGTAGCCTAGTGCATTTTTCTATACACAATAGGCCTACTAGCCTATCTGACACAAGTTTTTGTTTTTCAGCCTATTTTTAGCATGGCACTTGTCAAAAGGCTGAACCTTTTCGCTCTCTGAGAAATTGGTGTTTAGTTTAACTAACTCGATGATGTTGAGATAAAGCATGCTGACAAAATATAGTTCACTGTAATTATCTTCATCGTGCATCGCTTGAATCAGAAACACTTTTGTTTTTCTGTTTTTGATGAACAGCGATTCATTGCCGAGTTCGATTCAGTCACCTCAGCGATATCGGCGACATCGTTTCCACTTACGTTTTCATAATAGCACTTCATTAGGTTGTAATAAAGTCCTCACTTCATTACTAAAGCTTTCCTGAGTTCTATCCCTCAATAATATCGTCAGAACGAGCAGAAT
>CM060333.1:22500-25068 GCA_030674155.1 Stramonita haemastoma | reverse complement strand
TGTTTTAAGGAATCTGGTTTTGGTTTTATCTCGTTTTAAATGTGATCGACGTGGGTTTTCCCACGACGCGGGGGCCGTCCTGGGCTGACCCTTATGGTCGACTGGGGCGTCGATACAAGCAAGGACAGTTGAGTTGGTTTTATACCTCGTTTTAAACTGCACATAGTCGCACACTTTTAATACGAGTTTTAAAATGTGACGAGGTGATAGCCCTGATATGGCCTATGTGGTCGGCGGGGCTATAAGCACCATCATTGGATAGGATTGGAGCAGCAAGATCATCGTGGCATCAAGATCATTGTCACCGCAAAAAAATCATTGTCGCCACATCATCATCATCGTCGTCGGAGCAGCAGGATCATCGTCACATGAAGATCATTGTCGCCGCAGCAACATCAAGATCATCGTCGCCGCAACATCATCGTCGCCGCAACATATCGTCGTCGCCGGAGCAGTAAGATCATCGACGCATCAAGATCATTGTCGCCGCAGCAACATCAAGAACATCGTTGCATCAAGATCATCGTTGCCGGAGCAACATCAAGAACATCGTCACTTCAAGATCATTGTCGCCGCAGCAACATCAAGATCATCATCGCTAGAGCAATAGCAAGGACCCACAAACGTAAGTGCACACATTTTTAAAAATCCTTTTTTCTGCTAGAGCTAGGGGGCGGGATAGCTCAGTGGTCAGAGCGTTAGCTTTCCCCCAGGCATGTGAGTCCTCGCTGATAACTTCAGAGGAAAAATCCTCTTGAACAAGACTCGAACCCAGGTCAGCAAATCGCGAGGGCATCATTTTAACCTCCAGACTATCCCGTCCCCCACGGTGAGATTTTGCCTGTGTAATTATTTTTGCCTTAAAACGCAGGAAACGAGGTGTAAACACAATGCGAGTGTGCTGCATTTTTGTTTCTATTTTTAATTTTGTCATCCATTTCTATCGTGGTGAAATGGCTTACTCTTTCGAAAGGCGGAATGGGTTTTAACGAAGGCGCAAGACATTCTGCATGCGTTTGGACTCGAGCCCACAGTCTCCCCTGAGGGACCGACTCTCAGACGAATGGAGCCGATACTGATGCTGAATGCAGGAGGGAAAAGAATCCCCTTGAACAGTTGCCTAGGTACTGGTTTTATCCCCGGGCCGTCAGGTCTCAAGGCAATGAACCACCAGGCTATCCCACCCCACTAAACATAGTCTTAGAAATTTGTTGTTTTGATTTTTAAAACGTAAACATAAGTCTTCGAAATTTCTTGTTTTGGTTTATAAAATGTAATCAACACAGTCTTCGAAATTTTTGGTTTTGATTTTCCAAATGCCATGTAAAGCTGTGGAGAGATCCTGAATATTGGGGGAGGGGGGGGGGGGGGTTACACCGTAATGAGCAGAGGAATATAGCACATTTACGGTACGTTTTTGATCTATCAGACAGGGCTGGTAGATAAGCAGAGTTTGTGTTCTAACCACTTGGTGTTTTCCCAGACCCTCTCCCAGAAGTCTGTTTAAATCGGACAGTTCTTGAAAAATAGTTCAACACCCCGCATCCCCCCTAAAAGAAACAGCAATAAAACCCGAAACCAAATTCCTGTCGAGCTGATTTTAGTTTCCCCCTCTAATACAAACGGAATTGGAATCCACAAGTGAAGCTGATAGCAGAAAAAAAATAAACACGAGGTCTTTGCAGAATCCCTTTATGTTCACATCATTCAGGTCATGTTTTACTTTGATTTTTTTCTATATTGTTCCTCCACTCGATCTCCGCGATTTACCAACGGTGATATTTTGTGAATGCGACCTTTCGCCTACCATTTAGGTAGCCACACACCTACCTCCGGATGATGTGTAAGCACAGTGCGAATGTATTTTATTACCTTGCCATCCGTTCGTACGGGCGCGAAATGGCCTACTTTTACGAAAGGTTGAACGGGTTTGCGTAAGTTTTTGCGTGCGTTCGCACACGGGACTTGAGTTTCTAGTCTCGTCCAAAGGACTTTCGGGGAGATGGCGTCGGTATTGATGTAAACTCCAGAGGGAAAATCCTACGAATTGGTATCTCTACAGTGGCTCGAACCCAGGCCATCAGATCACGAGCTCCAGGCTCTAACCACTAGGCTTTATCATTTATACCAGACTCTGCTGAGATCTGACGTAAATGTAGCCGGGAAAAAAATGACTGGGAAAAATCAATTTACGCGCTCATTTGAGATCAACTTCAGAAATCATTCACATATTCAAAATGCAGTTTTTTTGTGCTTTTTAATTTTAAAAAATCAAGTGAACATTATTGGGGGACAGGATAGCCTGGTGGTCAGTGATGCGCTCGTGATCTGCTCGAATCATTTTTAGAGAGAATTTTTCCTTTGGAGTTAAGATCAGTGCCGACTCCACTCTCCCCAAAAGTCCTTCGGAGGACACTATAAACCGAGGCCCTGTGTGATAACGCATGAAGAACATCTTGCGCACACGTTAGAACCCGTTTTGCATTTCGAAAGAGTAGACCATTGTGTACCGGTGGGAACGGATGACAGAATTTACAAAACTGCATGCACACGGGGACTGGATGTAAA
>CM060332.1:57343948-57350863 GCA_030674155.1 Stramonita haemastoma | reverse complement strand
CAGGATCCAAAATTTTTGGGGACCCAGCTGGGGGCCACAACCCCCGAGGGGAGACAGAGAGAGATACAGGATCCGCATGTTGCGACCCAAAGCTGTGACACAACACAGGGGAGAGACAGAGGGGAAAATACAGGACCCGCATTTTTCGAGCCAGCTGTGACACAACACAGAGGGGAGACAGAGAGAGATACAGGTCCGCTGTTGCGACCCAGCTGTGACACAACAAGAGAAAAGACAGAGAGACATGAGACATAGGCCATTTTCACCCACAGCAACACAATTTTTTTTTGATTGCCCTATCATGACATCATTATACAAAAATTCTGTATCATAGATCTAAAAAGGAAATCTGGGGGTTTTTATTTCATCGTAGACCCACAAATTGTTTTATTGTTTAAAGTTAGTTTTTGGGTTTGTGTTAATGTTTGCTATCATTTTCTTTTGAATTTGTTTTTAACAGTTGGGTTTTTTTTAACTACTTTGAATTCTTTTTTAAAACCCAATTTATCACCTAGAGTGAACAGACTTTAACCCTCTTAGTCCTGATCGGGGATTTGCCAGGATTTCCAAAACAGTAGTTTCCCAATCACGCTTGTGACCATCACAAATTGCTACCCCCATGTCAAAGCCCCTATCAGGTTAGAGATAGGGGGAAACCCTTTGCTGAAAGTCTGGAAGTAATTACAGCTGCTGGTATGTACTTCGAAGGAGGAAAAGCCGAGTGAACATGTGTGCCTGACCTGATTTCGTGATGGAATGCGAAATCTAGAGGCAGTATGTGTTCAGAGACACTGAATGCAAGAGGGTTAAATGAAAAACAAACAAACAGAAGAATAAAAGAATAAAAAAATAAATAACACCCCCCTCCCCCCCCCACAAACTCCCTTTACCCCAAACTACTCACAATCTGAACGGCCCTGAGGAAATCGCCCGGCCTGTTGACCAGTGCGCACAGCACTCTGCATTCCATGAAGTGGTAGTTGCGGCACTGCACCCCTCTCCCCACCCACCCACCCACCCACACACACCGACCCTCACCCAAACCCATCCCACTTCTCCCAAACTAGTTACTCACAGTCTGAATGGCCCCCAGAAAATCCTCTGGCCTGTTCACCAGTGCACACAGCACTCTATGCTCAATGAAGTGGTAGTTGCGGCTCACCCCCCTCCCCCCCTCCCCACCACCACACCCCCCCCAACTCTCCCCACCCCCCATCCCCCTCCCCTCCCCAACTACTACACACTCACAGTCTGAATGGCCCCAAGGAAATCCTCCGGCCTGTTGACCAGTGCTCTCAACACCCTGCGCTCTATGAAGTGGTGGTTGCGGCACTGTTTCAGCGTGGCGCGTGCGTCCTTGGTGTCTTTCCACGTCTGGCGGTGGGCCACGCCCTCCGCGCCGTTGCCCGCCACAATCAGGTTCACCGCCTCCTGCCACTCTTCCCTCAGCATGGCCCTGTGATGTCGTGTATGCCGTGATTTGATTTTTGATTTGATTTGATTTGATTTATTCTTTTATATCAAGGATAATGGGATAAGCATTCATGTGCTTTTTTACATCCAGTCCCCGTGTGTATGCAGTTTTGTAAATGTCAACTGTTCCCACCGGCACACAATGGCCTACTCATCCTAAAGACTTTTGGGGAGAGTGGAGTCAACACTGATGTAAACTCCAGGAGAAAAAGCTCGTCTCCACCACCGTCTACATCTACCTACAACTGGCTGCGAAAAATGCCACCACTTTACACTCCTCTCTCCTCTCCCCTGTGACCTGCACCAAGGACGTCCAGTCCTTTATTTCTGACGTGTACGGTATGTGAGAGCCTTCCATTTATGATCTGACAGTGCAGGATCGAGACGCCTGTTTTAGGGGATTTTTCCTCTGGAGTTAACTTCAGTACTGACTCCACTCCCCTAAAAGTCTTTCAGATAAGACTATAAACCAAGACCCTGTGAGCGAATGCATGCAGAATATCTTACATAGGAATTAAAAACACTTTCTGCCTTTCAGAAGAATTGGCCATTTCATGCCGGTGGATCAAAACAATTTTGAAATGCATGCACACAGATGTCATGTTTAGACACCAACCCAGAAGTCAGAATGACGCTACCATAGTGGTAGGTATACTTATTTATTTATTTACTCATTTATCTATTCTTGTATATTCTTGTGTGTGTGTGTGTTCAAATTTTTTAATATTTTTTAATTCCTTGAATAAAGCTCTGAAGTTCACCAATGGTGAGATTTTTGTATATGCAACCATTACCCCCTCCCCCCCATTATAGTAGTGGCATTTCGACTTTGGGGACAATGTCTAAACACGACACCTGTGTGCGTGTGTTTTTGGACATGTTGTCATCCTCCTACTGGCACGAAATGGCCTCTCTTCTGAAAGGCGGAACAGGTCTTTTAACATGTGCGCAAGATTTCTGCGTGCGTTCTAACATGGGGCCTCAGTTCACGGTCTCATCCCAAAACTTTGAACTTTCAGTTTAATTTTCTTGTAAAACTGGGAAGAAAAGGACAAGGTTGGGAATCAAACCTACACGGTTTACTTGTTGGGCAGGAGAATGTCTAAAACTGTCCTGCCACCTTCCCTCCTTTGTTCAACTGAGCAGGCTTGCCCTAAGCTAGGTAAGCCTTTTTGCTTATTCTATTTTTTATCTTATACCATTTTATGTCACAGCAGATTTCTTGCGTGAAATTCAGGCTGCTCTTCCCAGGGAGAGCACATCGCCACAAGTGCAGCGCCTACCCTTTAAAATTTTTTTTTCTCCTGTCTGCAACTGTATTTGTTTTCCTATCAGAGTGGCTTTTTTCTATAGTATTTTCCCAGGGACAACTCCTTTGTTGCCGTGGGTTCTTTTATGTGCGCTGAATAATGATGTGTAACACACAGGACCTAGATTTATCGTCTCATCCTAAAAACTAGCACCCACACCACCACTCATGGTCTAATGGATGGGGTGAAAATTTTGGGGCCTAAACGTGATTTGAACTGCCACACACTCCGACCTGGACTTTTTGCTTTCTAGGCAAGGCGCGTTACCTCTAGACCACCGATCCATCACCACCGCTGTAGTCTAGTGGTTAGGGCATTGGACTCGTAATCTAAAGGTTGCGGGTTCGATCCCAGCTTTTGGCTATGGCGTTGTGCTCTTGGAAAAGCACTTTACGGCTATTTTCTCACCCCACCCAGGTGTAAAAGGGGTACCAACCTTGTGTTGGGGGTTAACCCTGCGATAGACTGGTGCCCTATCCAGGGGGGGGAGTCTATGACTCTCAGTTGCTTAACGCCACAGAAACCGGGATAAGCACCGGCCTGATGAGCCTTAGGCTCGGGACAGACTTTAACTTTTTTAACCGATGCATCACTGACCTGCCGATGTGGTGGGTGGCGGACTGCTGTGTTCCGAAGCGCTGCAGGCCGTAGTAGTTAATGAAGCCCTGCTCCCTCAGCGAGGTCAGACACGCCTCCACCTCTTCATCCTCACCCTGCACGTTCCTGACACCACAATCATGGTCACAGTCAATCGTTCAGCATTAATGTTGGCCCAGGCCAAAATGTCAGTTATTGTCGTCAGCAATTAGCCGACCTATGTAATAACAATCAGAGTCAAAAAATTACCAGACAAATGAATCAATAATAACGATAACAGTAATAATGATGCAAAACAATGGTTATCCTTTTCTGTTGTTTTTATATTTGCAGATTGTTTACGTGCTTATGTAAATCACTTATACGGAGGGGGGTGGGGAGGGAGTGGGTGGGTGGGGGAGGGGGGAGCCCCTTGAATGGATGTGTCAAACCTGCGCTGTTAAATCAAAAGCTCAACACTAATCACAAGACTCTTCTGCACCTCCCCCCTTCATGTACTCTCTTACAATAAAAATGAAATATTTTCAAGGGGTGGAGGGGCAGAAAAAGGATGGTGAGAGTGGAGGGGTGGGAGTTGAGGGGGAGGGAAGAAGAAACATCTGTGCTTGTAAGCCGTGTGTGTCAAAACAAAAACGTGATACATACAGGAGGCAGACTTTTCACCCTAAGCTAATGCAGGGTAGCTTACCTCAGGACAATGGTGAAGCGGTTTCCACCCAGGTCCCCAAGCTTTAGCCGCGTGTCTGAATAACTGCCCACAACACAGCCACAACAATCCAACACGGGTTATATAGTATGATTTTATAACAAGCACATTATTGCATAAACATGGGTTATTATTTGATTTCATAACAAGCACATTATTACATAAACATGGTTATATTGTATGATTCCATAACAAACACATTATTACATAAACATGGGTTACATTGTATGATTCCATAACAAGCACATTATTACATAAACATGACCCTGACACACTTCACAAGCCACAACAGACGCAATGTTTTCCTAACACCTTCCCCCTCATAATCTATCCGTACTCTTCAGCAGCCACCCCTGTCTTCATCACTCTGTCTAGGTATGCTGTGCATGCGTGCGTGCGTGTGTGTGTGTGATATTGATTTATTTATTCATGAAAGGTTGCTTGTGTCTAAATATTTGCATGTAAGAGCTTTCATTTGTTGTTTTACAAGATTGGGCGCTTTATAAATTCAATACATTATTATTACCATTAAATGTTGTATCTCTGTCTGTGCAAAATGCTCCGATCTGGGACAACCAACAGTGTTATATTTCACACTACTTTAGGGTCTACTCTCCTTTTCCCCCCTGCAACATGTATCAAAGAGATTCATATCAGTGGTTTTGACAGAAAGTGGCATACCTAAATATATAAAAGTTAAAAAAAAAAAAAATTTTTAATCTAAAACTTAGAAATGTCAAAACACTCATCTGGACCTGTACTGCTGTATGGCTTTGAAGCCTGGACACTACGAATATTGGAAAGACTAAAAGAAAACAAAAAACCACAAAAAAACCCACAGCCGAAATGTAGCTCTACAGGTGGCTTCTAAGAGTAAAATGGTCAAACAGAGGAACACATAAACGCACATCTCTTATTAATAACAATCATGATAATGACAGATTCCCCCCCCCCCCACACACACACACACATTCTACATGCTTACAAGTGTAAGCCTACAAGCTCACCAGTGTAAGCCTACAAGCAAGAAGCATCTTGACGTATAGACTGCAAATCTCCTTCCCGAAAATAATTTTACTCATGCATGCTATCTGATGATCTGTCAGGGGACTGAATAGCCTAGTGGTCAAACATTGCGCTCACAATCTGATGACCCAGGTTCGAATCCCGTCCAAGGGGATTTTCCCCCCTGGAGTTAACATCAGTGTCTACTCCACTACCCCTAAAAGTCCTTTGGATGAGACTATAAACCGAGGCCCCATGTGCAAACAGAAAATCTTGCACACACTTTAAACCCTGTTCCATTTTTTGAAAGAGTCGACCATTGTGTGCTGGTGGGAATGGATGACAAAATTTACAAAACCACATACACACGGGGACTGGATGTAAAAAAGCACATGTGTGCTTATTCCATTATTTTCGATATAAAAGAATAAATAAATAGATAAATAAATAAATGATTCAGTAGATAATTCTCCGTGTACAGCATAGGTTAACATCTACCTGTGTTTGCCATCAGTAGGTAATTCTCTGTGTATAGTACACTTTAACATCTACCTGTGATTGCCATCAGTAGCTAATTCTCCATGTATAGCACAGTTTAACATCTACCTGTGTTTGCCATCAGTAGGTAATTCTCTAAGTAAAGCACAGTTTAACATCTACCTGTATATTTGCCATCAGTAGGTAATTCTCTGTGTGCAGCACAGTTAAACATCTACCTGTGTTTGCCATCAGTGGGTAATTCTCTGTGTATAGCATCTACCTGTGATTGCCATCAGTGGGTAATTCTCCGTGTATAGCATCTACCTGTGATTGCCATCAGTGGGTAATTCTCTGTGTATAGCATCTACCTGTGATTGCCATCAGTAGGTAATTCTCCGTGTATAGCATCTACCTGTGATTGCCATCAGTGGGTAATTCTCCGTGTATAGCATCTACCTGTGATTGCCATCAGTGGGTAATTCTCTGTGTATAGCATCTACCTGTGATTGCCATCAGTGGGTAATTCTCCGTGTATAGCATCTACCTGTGATTGCCATCAGTAGGTAATTCTCCGTGTATAGCATATCTTAACATCTACCTGTGATTACCATCCTTACCTGAAGTTGCCCAGCATAATGTTCCGTAGAAACTTGTTCAGGCCCTCCAGCTTTTTGGGGTGGACTCTGTGAGGAGAGAAAAACTGTTCATGCACATAAGTGAGAATGGTTCAAAGCCCGTTGTTCTCATGACTTTGGCTAATATTTCTGTTTATGAAAGAAAAAAAATCCAAACTTTTCTGTGATATAAGCCTAGTGTTTAAAAAAGATTAAGTACTATAAAAATTAAGTTATTATCATTATCACCATCAATTAAAAAAAAAAGTTACTATTGTTATCAGTAAAATCGTTATTATTATTATTATTATTACTTCATTGTTTCCTCCTCCTCCTCATTATATCTAAAATGGTATACATAAAATGCTATGACTATGAACTTTTTTGCCATGAATCAACATCAACTGGAAGTTTTCTTTAAACATCAACTGTTATTTGAATGTTTTAAATCTATTTTTGATGTAGTGTTATAACCAAAAAAAATTCAAAGAAAACAAAGCATCATTTCAAGCAGACCTTTCACTCACAGAGCATACAACGGACTGCTATAGCGTTCCGATCTCAGCCACACTTTCAGACGATGGAACATTATAGCAGTCCTACTGTTTACAAATTTTTCACATGGCGGCTGCATGAAACTATGACTCGTGCAGCTACACATAGATTTGTGAATTCTCCAGGAGCCAGCATGTCGAGGGCTGTCATTTCCCCCACTTTCAGCTCCTCTCAG
>CM060332.1:57298948-57338948 GCA_030674155.1 Stramonita haemastoma | reverse complement strand
CTGAGTATCTGCAAACACAACAAAATATAATGTTTTATCCATTTTTATATATATATAAAATCATACACAAGGATTTCATCTCAGAGGATTGGTGAGCTAGAGGTAACACTTCTGCCTAGAAAGAGAAAAGTCTGGGTCTGAATGTGTGGTGGTTCGAACCCTCGTTTGGGCCCCAAACTTTTCCCCCATTTATTAGACCATGAGTGGTGGTCTGGGTGCTAGAGTTTTGGATGAGACAATAAACTGAGTCCCTGTGTGTTACAGATCATTATTTAGAGCACAAGAACCCAAGGCAACATGAGAGTTGTCCCTGGAAAAATTGTATAGAAAAAAGCCACTCTGATAGGGAAACAAATACAGTTGCAGACAGAAAAAGAAAACAAAGTAAAGAAAAAGAAAACAAAGTAATGGGTAGGCGCTGCACTTGTGGTGACGAGCTCTCCCCAGGGAGAGCAGCCTGAATTTCACACAGAAATCTGCTGTGACATAAAGTGGTAAAAAAAGATAATAATGGAAGGTGAAAAAAGGGGAAGCAAAAGTAGGGAAAGGTGGTGGTGGTGGGTTATGGGAAGGGATTCAAGGGTGTGAAGAATACACAGTATCATCAGTAGGACAATACATGAAAATGAGCAATGGAAATGTCTATTTCTTGAAGAGAATGACTTGAAATCAAACTGTCAACCTATTTCCTTAGTGAGTGTCATATAATAGATCCTAAAGTGAGTTACTTGTTTGCTCAGGAATACCAAGATACCTTACATGTAAAACACACACACACCACACCAGACACACACACAGACACACACACACAAAAAACACACACACATACACACACACACACACATACAAAACACAACACACACATACAAATCCTGTTCAAAGGGATTTCTCCCCCTGGAGTTGACATCAGTGCCGACTGCCCTCTCCCCCTAAAAGTTCTTCAGGTGAGACTGCTTACAAAGACTGACAGAATGATCCACTTTTGATGAGAGTGTGCTGTTCCCACCAGCACACAATGACCTACTCTTTCGAAAAGACGGAACAGGTTTTAACGTGTACAGAAGATCAAACTGTATGTGTATCAAACTGTGTACACATATGGTTTAGATACGTCTTGACATGACACAGCGCTAACACAACACACAGTGCACAAATTCAACACCACTCAGTGAAGAGTGCTAAATTTAGCGTGGCCCTTCTTTTTTTCCAAGTCCAAGTGTGGTCAGCAGCTGCTATAAATAGCACCAGCTGGGCTGGCTAGATTGGGATGGGATGGGATGGATAAATTAGCAGCTGAGAAGAGCTGAAAGTAGGGGAAACTGACAGCTGTGAACAGTGACTGACCTAGACTGCAGTGCTAACATGAGAGTCACCACTGACCTCTACAGTGCCAACATGACAGTGACTACTGACCTCTACAGTGCTAACACGACAGTGTCTGACCTCTACAGCGCTAACATGACAAGTCACTGACCTCTGCAGTGCTAACATGACAGTCACCATTGACCTCTGCAGTGCCAACACGACAGTGACTACTGACCTCTACAATGCTAACACGATAGTGACTACTGACCTCTGCTTGATGACGGCACTGACTCCTTTGTGCTCGCTGATGTAATGCGTGATGCCCACTTCCTCTTCCTTCAGTCGTCCCAGATGAGCGTACGGTCCCTCGTCCTCCTTCCCTGCCCCGTCTTCCTCGTTTCCCTTCTCTCCCTCCTCCTCCCCTTCCTCCTGTTCCTCCACTTCTGGTTCTTTTTCACTGTCTTCTTTTACTTCCAAGATATCCTCACCTGTGGATTATATGTGTGAAAATGTAGTATGTGTGCTTACATATTGTGGATTATTTGTGTGAAAATGTAGTGTGTGTGTGCTTACATATTGTGGATTATATGTGTGAAAATGTAGTGTGTGTGTGCTTACATATTGTGGATTATATGTGTGACAATGTACTGTGTGCTTACATATTATCGGAAAAAAGAGTATCTTTTGAAAATCACATTGTATGATACCCATTGCTGTACAGACCTTAAGTTAAATCTGTCTTAAAGGTTTGGATCATATAGTTAGTTTTGAGTTACTTGTATAATAAAAATCCATACACTTTTCTATAGCCTGTTTCTTGGCGACAGTGATACCTATAAAAAATATTTTAAAAACTTTTTAAACAAAATTGTTTATCCTTTTGATAAACATATCTATTTCTATCTTAAAAATGATTATTCTATATCATACGAACAGAACTGAGTAATAGGTAAAGGTAAAGGTGTCCCATAACCTATGTGGTCGTAGGAAAGTGGGGCATCAGAGACCTCAGCTTCTCTAGGGGCCAGCATATGAGGGCGGCACCCATCTCCTCTCTCCCTTGTTGCTTTAACCAAAAAATTT
Organism: Stramonita haemastoma; assembly: GCA_030674155.1. Classification (NCBI taxonomy): domain Eukaryota; kingdom Metazoa; phylum Mollusca; class Gastropoda; order Neogastropoda; family Muricidae; genus Stramonita; species Stramonita haemastoma. The sequence continues at coordinate 57,336,560 of CM060332.1, read as the reverse complement.
TTCTCAGCAAATAAAACAAACAAAGAAGAAAACATTTCCCTATCAACTCACCACTTTCAGTCTTCATTTTCTTGCTGGGAGGCTCATCTTCTCCTCCTGCTGTGCGTGAGGCCTCCGACATGTTGCTTTCACTGTTCAGTTCCAAATCCAAAAGCACAAGTCTGTAAACAATTCAACAAAAGTTTTTAGCTTACTTAACATGTATCATATAAACAGAATCCAGCAAACCTTTAGGCCTGACAAAAACCTTCTAACAATTGTAAAGAAGTGTAAACTTAAATGGTGTGGGCATATTACACGATCAAAACTAAAGCACTTGCAAAAACAATACTGCACGGCACTGTCCAAGGAGGAAGAAAAAGAGGCAGACCAAGGAAGAGTTGAGAGGACATCATCAGCGAATGGACTGGCCTAGAACTCAACAAGTCAAAACCCTGAGAAAGGCAGAACAGAGAGAGGAATGGAGAAAACTGGTTGTCAAGTCTTCCGGGGTGCCCCCACTTTTTTACATCCAGTCCTTGTGTGTATGCAGTTGTGTAAATCTTGTCATCTGTTCCCACTGGCACACAATGGCCTACTCTTACAAAAAGTGGAGCAGGATTTAATCTATGTGTGTGTGTCACTGTGTGTATGTGTGTGTGTTGATCACTGTATTCACGCGCACGCGTACGTGCGTGTGTGTGTGTGTGTGCGTGCGTGCATGTGTACGTGTGTGCGTGTCACTGTCTACTTTGGGGGTGGGGGTGGGGGATACCTCAATCGAACTGTATAATGGTGACACAAACAGCATGTCACTCTCAAGCTCAACACATACAGCTCTTAGCGTCTTACAATGTGTCGGTGGGAACAGACGGCAAGATTTACAAAACTGCATACACACGGGAACTGGATGTAAAAAAAAGCACATGCGTGCTTATTCCATTATCCTCGATATAAAAGAATAAATAAATAAATAAATAAATAAATAAATAATAAAGTGTGTGTTTTTATAAGGCCATGCAGTACCGAAAAGCCTCAGTCCACATTATCATACAATCCCCCCCCCCCAAAAAAAAACAACAACAAAAAAACCCACAAAGGCGGGGGGGGGGGGGGGGGGGGGGGGGGGAAGCTAGGTTGTAAATGAAATCGATAAAGTCAGATCGTTGATGTGATGACATGTAAAATCAATGTATTTTATTCATTAGTGTAAACATTATCGCTGGCAAGCTTACCTTACCTTGTGTTCTTTCACAGGAAACACAGCAGTTATCGATCGTGACGACTGAAAAGAGCAATCTGTCCAAATAGGCCTAGGGCCTAATAGGTGATTACCCCCCCCCCCCCCCCCCCCCCCCCCTTCAAACAATCAAACAAACAAAAATATCACACACACACACACACACACACACACACACACACAACACACACACACAACACACACACACACACACACACAACACACACACACACACACACACACACACACACACACACACACACACACACACACACACACACACACACACACACACACACACACACACACACACACCACACACACACACACACACACACACACACACACACACACACAAACAAAACAAAACAAAACAAAACAAAACATGAAGAAATGAAACACAATTACGGATTGGTGTCTAGATTTGAAAAAAAACCCCCAAAACACCCCCACGCACCCCCACCCAAAACCAAAACCTACCCTAAAACAGACTGGAAAATTGTAAATGTGACAGATGAATAAACCCAAGTATGCGAACAACTAATCAACCACACACTGTTTTGGCGCACGCCCCCCCCCCCCCCCCCCTCCCTACCCCTCCCATGTAGGCGTGTGTGTGTGTGTGTGTGTGGGTGTGGGTGTGGGTGTGGGTGTGTGCGTGCGTGCGTGCGTACGTGCGTGCGTACGTGCGTGCGTGCGTGCGTGCGCGCGCGTGTGTGTTTATTGATATTTTATTTTATTCTTTTATATTGAGGATAATGGGTCTTGTGCTTTTTTTTCATCCAGTCACCATGTGTATGCAGTTGTGTAAATATTGTCATCTGTTCCCACCGGCACACGATGGCCTACGCGGAACAGGATTTAACGTGTGCGCAAGATGTTCTGTGTGCGTTCGCACACGTGACCTCGGTTTACAGTCTCATCCAAAAGACTTTTGGGGAGAGTGGAGTCAGCACTGATGTTAATGGTGGGCAGATGGTTGCATAGGTACAAAAATCTCACCTTTGGTGAAGCTTGGAGCTTCTAGCTAAAGATCATAACCCCCCCCCCCAAAAAAAAAAATAAAATTAAAAAAAAAAAATGTAGTTAAAAACCTCAGCCCCTCACTCACCTTCCAAAGGTGATGAATAAAAAGAACAAACAAACATCTGAACAACAACAAAAAAGATGCTAGTTCAAAGATGGTTGGAAATCTGATTCTGCCAGACAACGAAGCGCGTGTTGGGAATCTCTCTGTGTCAGGAACACTTCACATGCTGGATCTGTCCGTCTTGACAAACCATAGCTCTATTCTCTGGAGTTAACATCAGTGCCGACTCCACTCCTCCCTAAAAGTCCTTCGGGTGAGATTATAAACTGAGGTCCCGTGAGCGAACGCATGCAGAATATGATCTTGCGCACACGTTAAAACAGAAGAGTAGGCCATTGTGTGCCAGTGGGAACGGATGACAAAATTGACAAAACTGCATACATACGGGGACTGGATGTAGGCTAATAAAGCACGGGAGTCTTTATTCCATCATCCTCTAAATAAAAGCATAAAATAAAATGTAAAATAAATAAGAATTTTAAATAAAGATAAACTTCTAAACCAAAAACATGAATGATGCTATTTCAAAGACGGGTGGAAATCATATGCAACCAGTCAACAAAGCACACATTGGTGATCTGTTTTCTATGCAATATATCGGTAAAAAAAAAAACAACAAAAAAACTGGGGAGACCGGGGCAGGTCGGGCCATGGGGCAGGTCGGGTCACCTTAAAAATAACCGCCTAAACCGTAATTTTCCGCCGTTTTCTTTACATTCCTCGTTTTTGATCGACTGGATCTACTGCAGACACCAATTTGTAAGCCTGTGGTACTGGTGCTTCCAAGTCATCTGGCAAAACCTCCCTGGTTTTTCACCGTGAGTAACTTTTTATGCCACTTTCCCGACTGAATAACTGCTCAAGGAATTTTCTGTTCAACGTTCTATTTGATGTAATCTATTCTTAGATCACTTAGCAGAATGTGTATGCTGGATTCTGCAGCTCAATTTGATTGGTATGTGTAAAAAAGTTAAAAGTTTGGAATCATACAGTATGGGGCAGGTTGGGCCGGGGTAGGTTGGGCCACTGTCCCAAACTGCCCCAGGGTCACCCAAAGCTGCCCCATAGTGGATAATTGATACTTTACGCTCTTGTTTTCTTAATTTTGATGTGTTCTTATGCTCTGTTCTCTCTTTTTTCATGAACAGATGGTGATGACTTACAAGAAGACGACAACACAAGGACAGGTCTCCACAAGTGTCTGCCCAGGTGCTGTAGATGCTGTTCTGAAATGGTGGTCATTGCATAATGCTTCTTAACCATTTCATATTCCAAAAGAGACTCAGACATGCAGCTGAAAAATCAAATGAAGGCAAAGAATTCCAGAGTTTTACAGATACCTGCAAGACTAGACAAGTGTTCGGTGAAGTTGAGAAAATGGAACTGACAGAATATGTACTGAAAGCTTCATGGATCGGTTTCCCCCTGGATTTCAAGACTGTAATGAGTCTATAGCATCAACTTGCAGACAGAAACAAAATCAGGTGGACACCTAGCTGGGCTGTCAATGGAATGGCAGGTGAGGACTGGCTTTCTTTAACGTCAAGAGTGTATAAGGAAGCCTACACCTGAAGCTACCAGCCATGTAAGGACAACAACTTTCAACAGGACAAATGTTGAGTTTTCTTTGGCAATTTGCAAGGTCTGCATTCAGTTACTCATCTCCACCTGAGCTGATATACAACCTTGGTCAAACAGGGCTGACCACGTCACAGAAGCCACAGAAAGTTGTTGCAGAAGTAGGCACAAAGCAAGATGCACAAGGCATGTCACATGAACCTGGCCAGACTGTCACCATGTCTGGCTTCATCAACGCAATGGGCAATGCACTGCCACCTGTCCTAATCTAACCACGAAGAAATTTCAAATTCCACATGCTGCACAATGCCCATCAGGAGCGAAAGGTCTTCCCAACCATAGTGGACGGATGACAGAAGATCTATGTCAGGAATGTCTTCAGTATTTTGTGCCACACAGCTGTAGCATTCATTTGTTTGTAAACATGAAGTTTGCAGAGGTGGTGACAGGTGTTTTCATTGTTTTATATTAAAAAATCATAATTTATTTCTTATTTTTGATGAGAATATTACTATGTCCCAACCTGCCCCAGCACTGGGGCAGGTTGGGACACTTTGGATCGTCTCTTTAACCATTAATTACAAATAAACACTCACTGATTTTAATTATTTTTTGCTTTTCTGTTATTTCTGAATATATACAGATTTGTTTCAAATCATTTTATGTATCATTTGTGTACTCATATTCAAATGAGAGCGAAAATGGCAAAAAGTGTCCCAACCTGCCCCGGTCTCCCCTACATGCTGGATCTGTCTGAACATCCATAGCGCGGGGCACAAGCCAGTGTAGTACATAGTAGACACCCATCAGTCTCGGAAGACTATGGAGTTGCGCTCTAGTCTTTAGAGTGCAAAGCCATGGTGAATGTCTTAACCATCCTGCCACCTTCAGCCTGTGATATAGTGCAGAAAAAGAACACTTCTCTCCTTTGCCGATTAAAAAATATATATTCACACGAGGTAATATTAGCCTTCAACAGACAGGAAGCAGTTGGTGGCGCAGTGGTTACAGTGTCAGACTCCTGATCAGGAATTCATTTATCGAAGGACTCCGGTTTAAGTCTCTCTCTCGGCCATATGGGGGGAACGAACGGGATAGCCTAGTGGTCAGAACATTGCGCTGGCAATCTGACGATCCCGGTTCGAATCTCGTTCAAGGGGATTTTTTCTCCTGGAGTTAACATCAGTGCCGACTCCACTCTCCCCAAAAGTCCTTCGAATGAGACTGTAAACCGAGGCCCCGTGTGCACGCAGAACATCTTGCGTACACATTAAAACCTATTCCGCTTTTCGAAAGAGTAGACCACACTGTGTGCCAGTGTGAACAGATGACAAAATTTACAAGACCGCATACACACGGGGACTGGATTTTTTAAAAAGCATATAGCCTACGTGCTTATTTCTTTATCTTCGATCTACAAGAATAAATAAATAATGTTGAAGATGTTTCACCAATATTGTAAACATTGTGATTTTTCATCATTGTGAACATTGTGATTCGGCGGTCTAGTTAGTAACGCGCCTGCCTACAAAGCGAAAAGTCCGGGTCGGAGTGTGCGGTGGTTCGAATCCCGTTTGGGTCCAAAACTTTTACCCCCATCCATTAGACCATGAGAGGTGGTCTGGCGCTAGTCTTTCGGATGAGACGATAAACCGAGGTCCCGTGTGTTACACATCTTTATTTAGTGCGCATAAAAGAACCCACGGCAACAAGGATGTTGTCCCTGGCAAAATTCTGTAGAAAAAAGCCCCTCTAATAGGGAAACATATACAGTTGCAGACAGGAAAAAAACCAAAAAAATGGGTAGGGGCTGCACTTGTGGCGACGCGCTCTCCCCGGGGAGGGCAGCCCGAATTTCACGCAGAGGAATCTGCTGTGACATAAAGTGGTATAAACATATTTTTTAATAAATTGTGATTTTTCACCCAAAGTGAACATTGGCTCTGACCACGAGTCTTTTGGCTAAGGTTAGACACCAAGGCTGAGACGATAAACCAAGGTCCTGTGCGCAATATGCATTCAGCGCGTGGAACAGAACCCACGGCAACAAAGGAGTCGTCCCTGGCCAAATTCTGTAGGGAAAAAAAGCTACTTTGGCAGGGAAACAACTACACACACAGACAGGAACATAAAAAAATAATGGGTGGTGCTGCTCTTGAAGTAATGATGGGCTGTCCCCAGGGAGAGGAGCCCAAATTTCACACACACACAAAATCTGTGGCGACTGAAAGTGCAAAACAATACAGTACAATACAAAACAAACCAAACAAAACAAATGCATGCATAACATCTTGGTGCATCTTAAAAACCGACCCTGGGAGCGGGAAAGCCTAGTAGTTAGAGCTCCTGATTAGACGGGGCCCAGGTTTGAGTCCCCAAGGAGCTGCCTGTTTTAGAGGGTTTTTTTCCCCCTGGAGTTAACGCCAGTGGCCTACTGAGTGATTTGGGCTTATTACACCGGCTCATCTTTGGTTTGGTTGAAGACTAAGCAGACTCACATAGTCATTCAGGGAATGTTCAAAGGGACTGTAACACTTTGTGTTGAAAAACTGAAATCACCTGATGATGCTGAAATTTGTTGTTGTTGTTGTTTTTTATTGCATGATGGTCAATGATGATGCGGATGATGTGATGCTGCTGCTATGGAAGTGCATGGGCTTTGAGACTTGTTGACAGAGCTGTGCTCTACGTTCCCCATCACATCTTCCAACGTCAACTGAGCCCAAGAAATACAAGCACGTGCAGTGTTGTTCAGGCATTTTGGGCAACACTCTCAAAATGGCATTTGTATAGTGGAAGGAAGGTGGCAGGATGGTTAAGACGTTCGCCTGCCAACAAGTAAACCGTGAGGTTCTGGGTTCGATTCCTAGCCTCGCCCTTCCCAGTAGTGACGAAAAAGAAATGAACTGAATATCAAACTCCTACCTCTGTGAATGTCTTCACGTTTACACACCTTCTCGTTCCCTCCGCTCGGCTGCAGATACCTTATCCTTAAAAATTCCGAGATTCAACCTATCTACCGTTGGCCGCCGCTCTTTCTCTATTTCTGGTCCATCAATCTGGAATGACCTCCCTCTCTCCCTTCGGCAAAAGCCTACATATGACACTTTTAAATCCAACCTAAAGACACACTTGTTTCAAACCTAAGATTTTTGTCTTCTGTTTTCATCTCCTATTTGTCCCTGCCCTCAACATTTGAAATTCCATTCACCCTGTCAAAATGTATAACCTCTATAAGTGTGTGTGTGTGTGTGTGTGTGTGTGTGTGTGTGCGTGCGTGCGTGCGTGCGTGTGTGCGTGCGTGCGTGCGTGTGTGTGTGTGTGTGTGTGCGCGCGTGCGCGCGCGCGCGCGTGTGTGTGCTTTCTAATTTGCTAGAATTAATTATTGTCATTGGTTGTTTGTTGTGAGGGTCGAGTCCAAGCGCTTTGATTTGTTTTTACAAGATATAGCGCTATATAAATTCCATGTATTATTATTATTATTCGGATGGGGCTATAAACCGAGGCCCCGTGTGCGAACGCACGCGGAACATCTTGCGCACACGTTAAAAACCCGTTATGCCTTTCGGAAGAACAGGCCAATGTGTGCCAGTAGGAGCGGATGACAATATAAAAGCCAACACGCACACATGTGTGTTTAGACACCATCCGTGGGGAAAAATTGGGGAGTTGGAGTCCCCAGGGCGGTTCAGGGCTGTATATGGCAACGTTCTGGCGGCTCCTGCGACGGCACTGAAACCATTCGTATCGGTGATTGTCTTTCCAATGGATCATTCCAGTGATGTGGAGAGGGGGGTTCTGCTGCATGGGTAACAGCTTACCTTCCATACGTACCCAGGCTTTGCACTCTAGAACCAAGAGCCAACTCCATAGTATTCCAAGACTGATGGATGCCTACAAAAATGAAGCTTGATTATGTGGTCCCAGTCTTCCCAATGAGCCCATAGCAAAATCGCTTTCGGTAGGATATATATACAATGAATATAAGGTTGGATGACATTAATATAGATAATTTGTATTACTAGAGATCGTTCATTCTTTCCATCATACGAACTGCTTTGTAAGGCTGGATGCACAGTAGATCAGAAACTGTTCTTGCATCACTGTTTAATTATTAATATCTCATCTCATGGACACTTCTAGTTAATAATGCGCATATGAATACAGACAATGAACCATATTGTTCTTTTTTTATTATTCATAATGTATTAGGTCTTGGTCGACTTTCAATTTTTTATTGTTAAAAAAAAATTAGTGTGAAGTTGTTAAAAGTGCGTCTAGTCAGAAGATTTAATTGCCTTTAGTTTGCAGCCAAATAATTGGTATGTAAAATGTGATAATACGTTTTAAAGTGTGCGCTTTCTAGATTATTTTGACATATAGTATAAGTCACGCTCCTATCTAACTTCCCGACAACAACAACAAACGCAGAACACAGTGAAAAAGTTCCAAACTTTACTGTCCAAATTAAAAGAAACAAGCAAACAAAAACCACTTCAGCACACACACACACACACACACACACACACACACACACACACACACACACACACACACACACACACACACACAGGCTCTAAATCTAAATCTTAGATACTAAACCCTAACTTCATAATTATCCCGTGTTTCCTTCCCTCCCCACTTTCCCCAACAGTCAGGAAGCAACGTTTCACATGCTTTCCTCAACCCCTCAACTCACAGTCTCCACACACCGCACCCCATGAGTTGTCCCTGGGCTGTTGAGTTTCCAGGCAGGACTGATTTGATTTTGATTTATTCTTTTATATCGAGAATAATGGAGTAAGCACTGGTGTCCTCTCCAAAGACTGACTCTCCTCTTTAAGGCTACAGCCCCTGAGCTGACCAAACCCTCACTCCCACCCAGGAACTTCAGGAGAAGCTCCCCTATATGAAGAAAAGCAGAGAGGAGGGAATGGTCGTGCAACCCAGTGGGAGGTTATATACACAAAAGAAAGCGTAAATGCACGAAAGACGCCAAGAATGCTTATGTGCATGCAGAAACCTATGCTGGACATACACTCACAACCACAGACACACAGAACCAGTATGAAAAACATGTGAACCTTGACGATATGTTTAGCTTTGTTGTGTGGGCAGGAAGATAGTCATCACTGAAGTGACATGAGAAAACATAGAGGTTTCCCCCATTAAGGCCTCAAGGGGCCAAGTTATTTGCAACTTGGGGATATTGTCTTTGCAGACTTTGTAGTCTATGCAACAGGTATAAATAGAAGGATGGTCAGTGTGGCTAAACAGAGTTCGAGAGAGAGAGAGAGAGAGAGAGAGAGAGAGAGAGAGAGAGAGAGAGAGAGAGAGAGAGAGAGAGAGAGAGAGAGAGAGAACTCAGAACTCAGAACTCAGAAATTTAATGTACATCGGCCTTGGGCCACAATACATATGGTTGGTGTGGGAAAGTTGACAAGCGTCCTGCAATGGGCAAAACTCAAAAATACATCATACTTATCATGTTCAATTTCTTTGAAAAATCGTAAAGCCAAAGCACATATTATACATTAAAGGGCATTTGTATCAAACAAAATCACAATTTTATCTAAATATACCTTTCTTATATCTGGGGGGGGGGGGGGGGAAGAAAAAAAAAAAAAAAAAAAAGAAGAAGAAGAAAGAGACATGACTTCTTAAATCATAACCAAAAGGGAACCATTATTTTTGTGTATGCATATGCTACACATAGTCATCACAAACTGGTAGCTGTTATGTTCATTTGTAAGTTAACTATCCTAATACAGTGATTCCTTTCTCTTATTGATGGCGTGAAAAATAAATCTAGACAAACTATGATTTCTGTTGGTGTTTTCTGCTTTTAGAAGATCGTGTAAAGATGTATCCACACAATTACTGAAAAATTTGACTCTTAAATCATTATACATGAAACATTCATAAAGGAAATGGTATTCATCTTCAACTTTTGGTTTGCAAAATGGACATTCTTTATTTTGGTTCCGTTCACTATATCGATGTACATTGTTATTAAGTGGCAAAGCATTACATCTCACTTGTGACACAGCAACTCTAAAGCAGTAACTATCTAACTGTAGAAGATATTCTTCTTTACCAAATGTTGTTTTGAAACTCCTGTAGCTGTCATACCTGTCTCGGTCCCTAACTGTACTATACCATTCTTGGATAAATAAATCAATCAGTCTCTGTTTAAATAAACGTAAGAAAGCTTTAACATCACCTACTCCCTGTTGAAGCCAAACAAAGCTGAATCCTGTATCACATAGAATTTGTCTTATCTTAGTAACCCAGCAGTTCTTTCCAGATCTATCCATGTCAAGCAACATTTGATAAGCATTATAAGGTAGTCTGTCGGGATTCATTTGTAAAAGTTTAAACCAATATCTAAGAGCATTTCTATAGGAGTTGATATAAAGAGGGTATCTTCCAAGCTCGCCATATATCATTCTATTTGGAGTTTTCAATGGTACACCCAAAAATCTCTTACAAGCAATCATGTGAACTTTCTCTATATGTTCCAATTTATGTAACCCCCATATTTCAGATGAATATAGTAAAATTGGCTGTATTTTGATATCAAAGATCTTGAAAAATGTTTCAGCGTTAATTTCTTTATATTTATTGAAAACCCTATTTAGTTCTACAACAGCTTTCTTTCCCTTTGTCACAAGGTGATCTGTGCCTAGCTTAGCACTAAGTTTTGTTGTAAAATTATACCCCAAATAGCAATATTTGTTCACCACTTCTAATTTGAAATTATCGAAAACCCATTGTTCTTTTTTTCCAAGAAAACCCCCTTTTCTAAAGACCATTACTTTACTTTTTTCAGAATTAACATTTAATTGCAAATCATCACAACAAGATTTCAATACATTCAGTTGGTTTTGTAAGCCTCCAGGAGTACTTGAAATAAGAGCCACATCATCTGCAAAAAGTAAAATGAAGACTTCCATAATGTCAGGTACTAGCTGTATTCCATGTTTACCTTTTTTACTTATAGACTCAGATAAATGGTTAATAAATACAGAAAAAAGAGTAGGGCTTAACACACATCCTTGTCTCACACCAATGGGGCATTCAAAATATTCAGACAATTCACCGTTTGCACGTATACATGAAAATAATGTTTGATACATCGCTGACATTGCTGCAAGAAACTTTCCCTTTACTCCCTGATTTTGGATGCACTCTATAAGTAAATTATGTTTAACAGAATCAAACGCTTTTTTGAAGTCTATAAATGCAACATATAACTTTCGACCTTTCTTATTCATGTACTTCTGAACAAATGCATACAGGTTAAAGATCTGATCAATAGTGGAGTACTTTTTTCTGAAGCCTGCCTGATTTTCAGATATCATTTCGTTATTTTCAAGCCAAGAATACAGCCTATTGTTTACTATTGAAGTAAAACACTTGGATAAGATACTCAACAAAGAGATTCCCCTATAATTGTCCACGTTATTAGGATCCCCCTTCTTAAAAATGGGAACTATGATAGCTTTAACCCAGGCTTGTGGGTAAATACCTTTGTCAAAAATGGTATTGAATAAATTTATAAGAAAACCATGAACCTCTTGACCTCCATTCTTCAACATTTCAGCAGTTACTTCATCAAGGCCACTTGCCTTGCCACATTTCAATTTGTCTATTGCTCTTTTCAGCTCTTCTTCTGAAATTTTTTGGTTAAGTTCGTGGTCTGTTTCTTCTAATAGGTCTATATCACTGTGACAGTGGTTAAAGCTAGAACTTCTGTTGCTTTGAAAAACAAACTTGAAATGATTGACCCAATCAGCTGTTTTTATATTGTTCTTGAAAAGAGTTCTATTGCCACACCCCATGTTTTTTAACTCTCTCCAAAAATTTGGAGAATCAGATATATTGTTAACTAAGCTTTCAGCCTTTAGTTTTCTGAAGTTTTGTCTTTTTGTCTTCAGTAACTTTTTGTATGTTTTCCTTGCTTGCACATAACCAATTCTATCTTCTTATTGCCTAGTCCTTCTAAATTGTCTTAAAGTGTATCTTACTGTCTTTTTTGCTTCCCTACAATCTCTATCAAACCATTCAGATCTCTTTCTCTGCCCTTTACAAAATTTAACATACATGCACTTGCTGGCTTCAGTTAAACATTCTACAAATATCGACAAAGCTCTATCAACATCAAAGTGCAACAAATTCAGAGCATCTGCTATTCTATTTTTACTGTTGTCACTACTTAATGCACTAATAAAATTGTCATTTTTTGTATCATCCCATCTAAGTTTTTCTACAATAGATGTACTTTCTTCTATGTCCCTGGTTCTATTACAATCATTAGTTGTGTTATTCTTCTGTTTCATTTTCATAACAACAGGCAAATGATCCGATTCTGATAAATTTTTTACATCAACAGCAGTAATATCAATCAATGCAAGCAGTTCACTAGACATAACAAAATAGTCCACGGTACTTGCCCCAGAACCTGCAATATAAGTATAACTACCATCAAAATCATATTTACATAAACCATTTAAAATTACACAATCAAACATATTACAAACCTCAAGCAATTGGTTTCCAAAAGTATTTGTGAGAAGGTCATCTGACTGTCTAGAAAATTCATAAACAGAACTAGTAATATCAGGGTTGTGAAAGTTGAAATCATCAACATCAAAAGAATAGTTATAACTGGCTGTCCTTGCATTAAGGTCACCTGTAAGTAGAATATGAAAACTGCCATAAAACTCCTGCAGATCTAATATAGTCTGTTCCAGTACTTCTAAACCAAATCCATTATGCTGATCTCTCCAGTGAACAGAGTCATGAGGTGGAATGTATGTACAGACAAACATGATATGGTGGTCAGTTGAAAACATGTCTTTGTGAACTTTAATAATAACTGCATGTTCATTTTTATCTGCAATCTGCTCAATGTATGTTGCAAACTTTTTTCTAAACATAACAATAATTCCTCCTGAATATCTTCCATGGTGTGATAACTTCCTAGCTTTTAGTGTAAAAATGACATAATCATCAAATAACGGTGAAGAAAAATCAGTAGCATTGAAAGTCTCGGTTAAACAAATGAAGTCATGTAACAAAAGAAAGTCAATGAAATCATCATTTTCCAGTTTGTCAAGCAAACCATTGACATTATAATTCAAAAACTCAAATTGGGGTTTAACTACAGTATGTACATCCAAAGCTGTCCCTCTATTAGGGGCATTTTGCTGAGGAATCCTTGCTGACCTGCAAGTTGAGTTGTCTCTGCTGATATTACCAGACACAGTGACCCGGCCGAATCCCTATTTTTTGTTTTGTGACCCAGTGTTTGGCTTTTTATCATTTTTGTGTTTATTCCCTGAGCACCCTTCCTTCTCTTTGGAGCCATCAGATGATGCTGCTCTCCTCAGAGAATCCAGAATGCTGCTCTGGCTACCTGCCCTGTTGATCATGGCAGCTTTTTGCTGTTGACCTGACTGCTTGAGATATGCAGTACACCTTTTAGGCCTGTCCTGCATTGTTGCCCTAGTGGGTGTTATTTTCTGGGTGTCACTACTTTTCTTTCTTTCAGGCTGCCTGTCTTCTACTGTGACTTGTTGTGAACTATCCTGTGACTCTGCATGGGCGGTACAGCCATAGCCACCAGGAATAACCAGATTTTCAATGTTGTCATTATCATTATCATAGGTGCTGCTATGTTCTAATACAGGGTTGTCTGTTTTGTCTTGATCTGAATATTGAATGTCTATTTCAGGTTGTTGGGCACTATTGAAAGCCCTGTCAATGTCATCGTCTTTCCTACTTTCTGACTCTTTGTTTGTCATTTGTTTGTCAGAATCATCTAAAGCCAGATTGAGAGCATGCATGTTACTGCTGTCACTTGTTATGTCATCAATGTTGTCGTCTTGGTCAGTCTTGTTGTGCACAAAGTCAACATTTACAACAGCATGGTCATACATGTCAGCAGCTTTGCCTTTTCCTGTTTGTCCTCTAATATCACTTTGCTTTTGTGCTTTACTGTCATCATGGTTTTTAGCATGCAAGTGCTGGACATCCTGTCTCTGGCCAATGCCTGGGGAATGTCTGAGACTTGTGTTCTTATTGGGCTTTCTACCTTTGTCCTGCTTATCAGAGGACACATTACTGTCTTTGTGTTCTTGTCTTCCTTGTTTAGTCACTTCACAGTATGATCGAGTGCCTGGGACCACAGGTCTTTGGTTGTATCTCTGTCCTGGGGGATACTCCTGTCTTCCCCATCCACCATCTGTACTTTCCACTTGAGGCATGTTGATGCTAGCTTCACTGCAGTCACTTGAATGGTGTCGTAGGTTGCCATTTGGTGGGTGACCAGGGTCCCTCTGCTCCACTTCGTGAACTGATGGGCCATCAGTTCTGCCTGGCTGCCCTTGGTAGCTGCGACGAGCACTTCTTCTGTTGGTGTGCCAACTCCTGCCTCCAAAGTTCTGTCTGCTCAGGAAGTAGTGTTGATCCTCCCTGCTGAAAGCTCTGTCATCAGGGTGAAGCATGTGGGAAGGATGGACTTGATGTCTATCCTTGATCTGCAGTTTGCCGTTATAGATGTAGGCAATCTTGCCTTGATTACGGTGGAAATTCACCATCTCCCTTTGATGGTTAGTGAGATCAGAGGCCACTTTGATCCCATCCTGCCTCAGATTGTCTCTAAGCTGCCTGTTGCTAAGCACCGCCATCTTATCTGCCCACCGACAGAATTTCACCAGAATTGGTCTGGGGGAGTTTCCCTGGGGACGAGGCTTTCCTAGTCGGAAGGCCTTCACAAAATCTTCCTGACGCCAGGTGTTGACAGAGTCAAAAAAATTCAGCATATTGGCGACAGTGTCTGTTGTTGTACTGCTGTCTTCTCTTTTGTTTTCCTCTACGTTGATAAACAAAAGGTTGCATGCTTTGGAATCTTGCTCCATCTGTTCTTGATTGCATTCCATTTTCTGTACCCTGTCCATCAACATCTGTTTTTCTTCTTTCAAATCTTCTATTTCTTCCTTGTTTTCTTCTACACGTTTTTTCACATTACCTAACTCCTCTAAGACACGTTTGAAATTACTGTCAAGCTGCACAAACTTTTCATCAATGGTGGTTTTTATATATGATGACTGGAGCTGTAGTTCTTGGTGAATTTGCTTAAAACGCCAGTCAATAAAATACATTAAGTTAGGTTGTTGCTCTTGTTCCATCATTTTCAAATCCAAGTACCTGTAGTTGTGTAGTTTGAAAAGAAATTCAAGCACCTGTTGTTTAAAAAAAAAAAAAAAAAAAAAAAAACAACAACTCGGGGCTACTCTGCTTTGGCCTACATGTTCCCAGATCGTAGCCTTGCACTTTCACAGGCAAGTTGCACGTGCAATGATATTTTTTTAAAGATGCTTTCGAACAGCTGACGCTGTTTACATGTAGATCACACGGTCCTCTTCACTATCCTTACTAATTCATCAGTCACTCGTGTTGACCTACCAGTTTATAGTTGGAACTAAAGGTTGGCACCAACAGGAACAGATATCCACAAACAGTAACCACACCAAAATTCACAACGATACATGACTTCTAAACATGACAATTTCCTTGTTAAAGCAGAGAGCAGCCTGCACACGTCAGCCACCTGTCAACAACCCATCGCCAACCGAGAGAGAGAGAGAGAGAGAGAGAGAGAGAGAGAGAGAGAGAGAGAGTAAGCCTAGAAGGCCTAGGGTCCAGCAGAGCATTGGAGCAAAGTAAGGGAGACCCATCTATGAGGACCAGATAAAGAGACCAACTGCCAGCTGCTGTCTTCACCAGGGTCTTCTTTAGCCTGGCTGCTGTATATTGCTCCTGTATTTCCCTACCCTGCCTTTATCCTTGCCATCTGGCTCTATCACAAGTAGTAGTAGTAGTAGTAGTAGTAGTAGTAGTAGTAGTAGTAGTAGTAGTAGTAGTAGTAGTAGTAGTAGGAGAAGAAGAAGGAGGAGGAGGAGGAGGAAGAGGAGGAGGAGGAGGATCATTCAGACAGAATAGGTAGCTGATCATACTAGTGACATGGCTAGCAGCAGTGGATTCTGAAGTGTACTTTGCCCATCAGCTTTTGAACTAAATATGCAGAGACCATGTTCTCTATTTTTCTTGTTAAGTGTGAAGGTTTGCACTGTTTGTTGTTTCCAACCACTTCAAGAGTTTCATTTCATTGAACTTCCTCCTTTTCTCAGCCAGAGTATTGAAGGTGTACACAAAGGGGTTCAGAGCAGAGTTTAAGGGCAGCAGGAAGATAGCAAAGGCCACGTTGACTTCACCAGGAACAGGAATACCTGCCATGGCCAACAGTCCACACACCCCAATGGGAAACCAGCACAGGAAGTCTGTGACAGCCACAGTGATCAGTCTGTGAGCTATGGTCATGTCCTGGGACTGTTTGGTAGAGTCAGATGCCAGAGCGTTCTTCTTTATGGACCAGTAGATAAAGGCTTGACAAGTTGAGATCATCAGAAAGAGAACAAAGTTGAACACAATCATTACAGAAAAGGAGTAAAGATGCCCCTTAAATTTGAGTCTTGTAACTGGCAGTGGAATGCAGATTCCTGTTTGACTGTAAAACTCCCAGTGGGATGTGAATGGAAGAAGTGGTAATGATGCAAGGCATAAACCCACTGAACAGGCTACAGCACAAGCAGTTATGGCTGATTTCCTCTCAAATCTAACTGTGCTAAATGGGAAATGAATCACCAGAAAACGATCAAATGAAATCAACCAGATGATCATGGCTGACACCTCACTGGACAAGAGAGACAAGAAACCAGCTACTTTACAATACACATTGTTTTTCCACACATCATCGTAAAAGACATACCTCCCACGGTAAACTTCATCAGCTACTCCAATAATAGAAAGGTAGATACCCATCAGCAAGTCAGATACACAGAGACTACTGACAAACAAGCCATAGGTACTGACTGAAGTCTTGCGAGCAAACTGCCTGATCATGACACTGCAGACATTGCCTGTTACAGCCAGACAGCTGATCAGCCAGAGGAAAGCCCGGTATGTCTGTGTCTGTAGTAAATCTTCACAGGAGGAAATTTCATCAGAAGGCGAATAACAAAATCCAATATTAAAATGGTCTGGAAGAACGTGTTTACAGCATAATTTATAATTTTGAGCCCAAAGAACACTAAGACGAGAAAGACCTCTGAAGACATCAGAGGGAAATGCTTCCACATGAGTACCTTCTAATGACAGTGATGTTAAATAAGACATATTCTGAAAACCTTTTCGTCCAATTTTTTTAATGGAACTGAAAGATAAATCAAGGTTTCTTACTGTCAAAAACTGTAAAATAACTTGTTTATCAAATACTTGCAAATTTGTATGGGAAAGATTTAAGGTTTTCAGGGCAATCTGATATTGTTTGTCCATGGGATCATAGCTGAGTAAACTCAGAGGATTGCTAGCCAAGGACAAAGTCTGCAGATTTTTCCAGCTAGCAAACAAGGACATGTTAATGTGTTTCAGTTTGTTTTCAGTGAGGTCCAAATACCACAGATTGGACAACGTGATATTGGGTAATAAAAACAAAGAGCACCTGGCCAGAGATAGGTAAACCAGATAGGTGTTTTGGGTCAGATCAGAGAAGGTCATTCCTGACCCTGTCCCATCCAGGTAGCGAAGCTGAGGGAAGAGATGAGCAGAAAATGGCTGATGACACAGAAAGGAGTGGCCATGACACAGACAGGTTTCAGGACATGTCATGTCACACAACAGTTCATCGTCACCCAGTGGACAGTGAGGCCAGCCATCACACAGATGGTCACTGTGAGCACACACAGCAGAGGACCGACATCGGAAGAACCCTGGACATGTCACATCCTCACAGGCCTCTTCATCCTCGTGGCCAACACAGTCAAACATTCCATTACAACGGGTGTAGACAGGCAGACAGTTGTTGACATCACCTGGACAAAGGTAGTGAGTGTCAGGGCAGAGATCTCCAGGTTTTAGTTTTGTCAAAATGAATTCTTCAATTCCATCAAAATTTACCAACACAGGTGGTGGTAAGTGTGCATTAAAGATCGGTACTGTAGTTAAACGTTGTTCACAATCTTTTTCGTCAGAGTCATCAAAACAATCAGTTAATACATTACAACGCTTATTGTATGTCACACACTGACCGTTCAGGCAGGTAAACTCATCACAAGGAAGGTGTACACAGAACAATTCATCAGATTTATCTGGGCAATCAGGTCTGAAATCACACACAAAGGAATATGAACACTGTGTTTGTTGCTGGTCACAAGAAAAGAATCTGACTTGTATTGTAAGCTCCTTCATCCATTTCTGATTGATGCTTGATGACTCTTGTCCACTGAAAAAGCAAGGAGTTGTGTGCCTTTCCTCACACATGTTATGTGGACCACAAGACAGAAATGTGTGTGTCAGATGACCACTTTGACACTGGGTCATTTTTTTTCGAGGAAAATGTGTAAGAAATAAGTTCTTAAAGTAAACAGACGTTGTCTTTGATTGCCCAATTTCATGTCTCAACTTTTTTATTTCACACAGTATATTTTTTCCATATGGTATACCTGGATTACTAAGTCCTAATCTATCCCAAAAAGATAACCTGGTTTTATGAAAACAACGCCACCTCCAGGGAATTTTGACTGAATGATAGAGTACCGTGCCATCATCAGCTATAGGGCTGTTTCTGTACATGTTTGGTGTAGACTTGTCATTCCACTCTACACCAATGGGTGTTTGATAAAAGTCTGTATTTAATGTCCTGAACATGTGCATGGCCTCATCCCATTCCTGGTCACGTTTTGGGGCTGCTAGATGACCCCCCATGGATTGGCATGCCTCTTTTGCTACATTATGTCCATTTTTGTTCAACATTCTTACATTCACCCCTTGTTTTCCTTGTAACCATTTGTATCTCGAGTGTTCTGATTCCAGGCATATCTGAGAGGTAAAACCAGGCTCCGGAGAACACTCTTCAGTCTGAGTCCATCTTCCAAACTGGCTGAGTGCAGCTGAAAATGAAAACATTCAGTTGTGGTGGGGTGAGGGCCAGAAAAGTTGGAATGCAAAAAGATAAAAGACATATTGTGTAATAATAACATAAGGTGTGTGTTTTTGTCATATTTGAAAGCTGCCTCTAACATTTATTCCATGAATTCCGAGCTTTCATGGCCTGAAGAACACGCTGTTCCTTCTGCTGTTGTTGTTTGTCCTTCACACGACTCCAGCAGTAGAACAGAGGGTACAGTGCAGAGCTGAGAGGTGTTATGACAACAGCCAGGATGACTATGAGTGTGTCTGAAACACTGGCACCATGCAGGACCATCAGACTGGTGGTGGTGATGGAGAACCAGCACACAGCTGTTGTGACACTGATGTTTGTTACCAGTGGCTGTGAAGACAGCGCTTCCTTTGTCTTTGTGTCTGCCATGATTCTGTATTTTGGTTTTGACCTGAAAATAAACAGTTGGCCAACACTCACCATCAGACATGACAATATGTTGAATGTGAGAGAGAAATATTTCAGGGCAGCATTGCCTTTAGAGTTCTGCTCATCAAAGAAAACTAGATGGCACAAACCATTCAGGCTGTAGTCTCTGCTCTGTGAGAGCTCAGGATGTAGAGTTGTTAGTGATGAAAACAATTTTAAACAACCAAGTCACTCCGAGAGATACAGACATTGACTTTGTAGAAAATTGAAGACTGCCAAATGGTGAATAAAAAACAGTGCCATGATCTAATGTCATGAACCAGATGATGAGAAGTGACATCTCACCAGAGAAAAGAGAAAGAAAGCCAGCTATCTTGCAAGCCAGGCTGTTAGTCCAGGCCTGTTCATACAGAAGATAGTCACCATTCAGCTGCACATCAGCTACAGCAATGATAGTGCTGCTGATTCCCATGCAGGTGTAAGTGCATTGCAAATTCAAAATGCACAAAAAAGTATGCCCTGGAAAAGGTGGTTTCCTGGTCTTCTGACTGATAAAAACAAGAGCATTTCCAAAGACTGCCAAAAAACCAAAAAGATGAAAGAAATATGCAAAAATCTTTGGTGACAAAAGATTGTGGCAAGAAGAGAGTGCAGATTGTGGTGCATTGCAGAATGGTTTTCTGGAGACTGTAGCCATAAGCTGCTCACAACATACCCTGAAGTTGGATGAATGTATGATGGACAGGTGTTCCAGTCCTGAGAAAACATCCAGAGAGAAACTGGTTACTCTGTTTTCACGAAGATCTAACTCTTTCAGTTGCTGCAGGTGTTGAAAGCCATGTGCTCCTATAACTTGAATTTGTGAAAACGAAATGTTGAGAGACTCAAGATGTGTAAAAAGCTGTAAACCCTCACTGTCAAACATGGGAAGAAATGTTTCTGACAAATCAACCTTCCTTAACAAGTTTTGTGTAAAGTTAGAGGGATGTTTCACAAGTGAGGTCAGAGGATTGTTGGCTAGTATGAGAACACGGAGATTTGCTAACTTCAGAAAAATGTTAACAGTTATATTTGTAAGGTTGTTGCCATTCAAATCTATAAACTTCAGGTTGGGAAAGGACATGACAGGTAAAGAAACAAGAGAGCAGTGTGAGAGAGTCAGTCGAACAAGGTAAGTGCTGTTCCTCAGATCAGACAGCGTCATCCCTGAACCCTGAGCATCCAGGTAGCGAAGCTGGGGGAAGAGGTGAGGAGAGAAAGGCTGAGGACAGACAAAAGACAGCCCCAGACACAGACAGCCCACAGGACAGGTCATGTCACACAGCCATTCATCATCACGTTGTGGACACTGCCCCCAGCCATCACACACATGATCTATGTGCAGACACACTGGAGAAGCCCGACACCGGAAAAATCCTGGACATTCTGCACTCTCACAGCCTTGTTCATCCTCCCTGTTGATGCAGTCATAATATCCATTACAGCGAGTGTAGGCAGGTAGACAGGTGAGTTGCTCCATTGGGCACAGGTAATGGCTGTCAGGACAGGACTCATTCACTTTCATTCTTTTGTAAGAGAATGAACCTTTGCCATTAAGGTTAATGAAATATAACACCTGTGCTTTTAGGGAAATCAATTGATTTTGTAGACCAGAGCAGAGAGTTTTATCTCGAAAAAGATCAAAAGTCATTACCTCATCAGAGTCATCCAGACAGTCAGAAAATCCATTACAAAGTTTATTAGATGACACACACTGACCATTTTCACACAGAAAACCCTCACATGGAGGGTGTGTACAAAAGGACTCATCACTGTTGTCTGGACAGTTCTGTCTGAAATTGCAAACAAGAGTGTGGGGTAGTGTTGTAAAATCATCGTCACATGCGAACATCCTAACTGTAGGCCTGGCATGATGGTTACAAGACTGACATAGCACAGAGTCTGGTGTGTATTTAGTTTGTCCACATTTGCTGTCCACATCAAACAGGGAAACCTGCAGTGTAAAATGACCACCTGGACAGGAATGAAAAACTCCTGGCAGTTTTTGACTTGGGAGTTGGTCTTGTGTAAGGGATATGAAGACAACAGTTTTTTGGGCAGATATACTCTCTGACTGGAATTCACACAGAAAAGCATTATCATTAAGATAAGCTGTCATTATCTTGATCTTGTGACTGTTTCTTGTTAAATATCCTCTAAATGTTTGACCAGGAGAATTCTCTCTGTACCCCAACTGAAGTTGAAAAATGTCATAAGCTACTGTCTTGTCGGACCACATGTAAACCAGTCTATACATGAAAGGTGACGTATACAGTCCACTTTCAAAACCTACTCTCACATATGAAGGATGGACACAGCTGCTCGTTAGTCGTTCTGAAACTGCTATCCAATCAGCATTGGTTTTCAGTGCTGCAAGGTGTCCACCAAGGACTTGGCACTTGTCTTCTCCTTCATAATAGTCAATACTGAATGTCTTGTTTAGGAGCACAAAACATCTGTTGACAGATGCAATCCACATTCTACAACCAGCAGAATAGGGAGGGCAATATTTTGTTTCGTTTTGACCCTCCACAAATTGTGGACTTTCAACACACACTGATTTGATCCCAGTCTCATCAATAAAATTACAATCAAAGATTGTTTTGCTTCGTGCATTCAGGGAAGAATATGCAAAGTCTGTGAAGAATATGTAGATTTTCTTAATGCTGAACATGAAGCCTTGGGAAACTGTGAACTGAATTTGTAAAGACGAGGAATTGAAAAACGCTTTCATAAAACGATAATACAAATGGCACACATGTATTACCATGGCTGGGTTTCTGTCATATTCCTGGTTAAACACTTTGATGTAAGACTGACACATAGCCACCCAATATTTTTGGGTAACTAAGAAAAATATTCCATATCCAGCAGGTGCTGATATGTTAAACCAGTCATGTATCTCTTTTAAACAAAAACCTTTTGGTATACCCAAGACAGCATATCCAGTGGACGCTGAATGATATGTAATGGAAACAAACCTGTGTTTTTCTCTGTAAATGATTTTTATGTCAGTAGATTTGCTGTTGTAAAATGAAATGTACGCATAATTTGTACTCCAATAAAAGTGCCTAGGATTCACTTCCATATTTGTCACACAGGTAAGAATGTAGTCAGCAGATAAAGGACTTGGGGTCGGAACTTCAGGAGGACTGTCATAGAAATGCACAGCCCAGTAGTGATCCTGACATACTGGAGGTAAACCAGCAAAACGGAATTTCATTTCAGCTTTGATAGTATATGAAGAGTTGAATATTTCTTCATGCACGTGACAGAATGTTTGGGAATCTACACATCTGCCATAGACCACTCCTGGGCTTGAGGGAAACATCAGTGTTGTGTTTTCACAGTCAGTCACATTACCATAATATGTCACTTCCATACTGGGCTGTGGCAGTAAATGTTCCATACCAGGACAGATGAGGTCAAGGTCAGGGGTCAGGTGGTTTCCATAGTTACCAACAGTGCTGGATTGTTCCTTGTTGATGGCAGTGGTCTCCTGTCTCCTGGTTCTGCTGCCAAGGCTTGTGACAGTGGAGTTGCTGTAAAAGGTGGCAGAGCTGGTACTGGGAGTAGTGACATTGGTTAGAAATTTGTCTTTGCTTTTCCTGTTGTTTTTCTTTTCACTGCTTCTAGTCACTTTGGTGTTGCCATGTACTGCTATACCTGAAAGTAATGTTGCTTTATTATCAGAGGGTATACTAGCTCAGGTGTAAGTAATGTTGCTTTATTATCAGAGGGTATATTAGCTCATTTGTAAGCAATGCTGTTTTTATGTTAGAGGGATATGATACCTCAGGTGTAAGCAATGGGGGTTTTTTATCAGAAGGATATGAAAGCTCAGGTATGATAGCTAAACACTCCTGTGCTGTGTTACATCCAGTCCCTGTGTGTATGCAGTATTGCCAGTTTTGTCATCTGTTCCCACCAGCACACAATGGCCTACTCTTCTAAAAAGTGGAACGGGTTTTAACGTGTGCAAGATGTTCTGCGTGTGTTTGCACACGGGACCTCGGTTTATAGTCTCTTCCGAAGGACTATTGAGGGGAGTGGAGTCCTCACTAATGTTAGGTCCAGAGGAAAGATCCTCTTGAATGAGATTCGAACCCGGGTCTGCAGATCACGAGCCCATCACTCTAACCACCAGGCGTGTGTGTGTGTGTGTGTGTGTGTGTGTGTGTGTGTGTGTGTGTGTGTGTGTGTGTGTGTGTGTGTGTGTGTGTGTGTGTGTGTGTGTGTGTGTGTGTGTGTGTGTCCTATTACAGGCTATGAATATCATAGGTAAAAACAAAGAGACATTAGAACAAGAAAAATGCGTACTTCTTAACTTAAAACAAATGGGTAACTGGACTTAAAAGCAAACATTTACACATTTTGAATATAAAAATGTTACTGAAAACATTTTGTAATGAACAATCAGGAATATGGGGGGATCTTTTTAATGTTTGGCATTTACTTGTTAAATGAAAACATGACAGTCTTTCACTGCAACAGCATGTAATGCCTGTTACAAGTTTTGTTTTTATGGCATTAAGATACAGAAGTGAAGTAATTTGTCTGAGCTTTGCCTTGCTGTAATGGGGGAAATTTGAAACTATATGTTTTAGGTTTTAAGTCTTTATGACATGTTTATTAGAAATGTCACTAAAGTCCTTATCAAACAACTTCATTAATTTTGATTCTTTCATTCCTTTTGCAACAAATTGTAAGTCTCGTATATCTATATCGAAAGTGGATAAATCCAATCACTAGATCCTTCCTCGTGGTTTGTACCCCTTTTGGCAACTTGGTCAGCCCACTCATTATAATGAAAGCCAAGATGAGAAGGAACCCAACAAAAGCTTACATCTGTTCCTAATTTTAGACAATGTATAAGATGACTTATATCTGTCACAATGTTAGAATGTGTTTTAACTGAAACAGATTGAAGAGACAGTAAGACTGATTTTGCATCAACACAAACTAAAACTTGGAAGATAAAAAAGGGTAAGTCATTGATATAGGTTAGAGTCATAAGAATTGCAATGAACCCCACCGTATAAACAGATCGATTTTGTCCAAGGTAATATGATTTTACAGTTTTAAGTTTGGGGATGACAAAGGCTATGCCTGCTTGTTGACTGCTAAGAAGTGAAACATCTGTTTCGATTAGCAAATGATTTGGGTATGTGTTTGCAATGTGTGATCTAACAGAGCTAGTTACAATATGTATATTATCATCTGTCTTGTCAGGTGTATGCTCAATGTCAAAATGTGTTTTGCTTTTCTCCCACTTTGGACAAGGTGTGAGTCTTTGCTCTACATAAATATTCTCTGGAATGATTCCTGCTTTGTCTAGTAATTCTGTCGAATAGAATTGAATTGTAGTTAAAAAGGAAATGTTCTATGCTCTTTTTGGAAACTCAACATCGGATTTTATCTTGACCTCTTCTGATACAAAATTGCTGCATGATGAACTTCTAACAATGTACTTCCCTCAAGCAAGTTGTCAGTATTCTCCTAAAGGAAGCACATCTACTTCCTTATGCATGCCAGAAGATGATGCATTGAATGTAACACCAAAGGACAGGCCATATGCCTTGCAATCTAAGTTTTTGCTATTTTTTTTTTATAGAAAAGATTGAAGAACACTGAAAAACACTTGTCCACTGTAAGTTAAATTAGAACGAACAAGTGATGCTGCTAAGTGTTTTAGTGCTTTAGGGTCTTGCCACCATTTTTGTTTTTTAACGAGTTTGAGCTGGTTGATACTTTTTCTGGCTTTATTGATTATATATTCAATGTGTGAATTTCAGGAAAGTGTGGAAATAACAATAACCCCAAGTAATTTTACAGATTGCTGATGATTGATGAATTAATTTTCTACTTTAAATTCTGGGGGATCATTATGATGACTACTGTTATTGATATACCTTTCTGATATGATTTAAAGCTCTTTTGGGGTTTGTTCATTTCATCATTACATTCATTCACATTCATAAGTCATCTGCATATTGAGCAATAAGTAATGTATTTGAAACATGTTTAGGTAGATCATGTGAAAATATATTAAATAAAATGGGTGCTACCATCAAGCCTTGAGGTAAACCTATCTGTGGAAGTCTCAAATTTGAATTCGTATTCCATACCCATACTTAAATATTTTGTTTACTCAAGAAACTTTTTATATAGTAGTTAATATGTCCCAGCAGCCCTATATATTTTAGTTTATATAACACTTTCCTATTCCACACCTGAACTAAGCTTTTTATGTCACAAAATGTAGCAAGGATATTTTTTTTTATCTGGCAAACTGGTATTTCATTTGGGTGCTAAGTATAACTAAATGGTCAATAGATGGTTTTTCCTTTTTGAAAGCCTGTTTGGCTAACTGATGTAATATCACTTTTACAACATAAGGGAGCTAATCTTCTTAAAACAATTATTTCCATTCCTTTGCAGACATAGGATGTCAAAGCAGTAGGTCTGTAACTTTTCTTGTCATTTCTAGGTTAAGAATAAATAAATAAATTCAATCAATAAATAAATGACATCACTAGGGCTCTCTGACTAACACACATGATGACATCACAAATGCTCATCTGTGGACTTTGCCCCTCCTCCAGGTGTGAAATAACAAATCTGGGTACACCTGTGGCCAGGAGATTGAAATGAGTGGTGTGGGAACAGTGGAACAAGAACGCCACAGAGAATGATGCAGCAAAAAACAATTGTTTTTTAAAAGAAGGCTCTCTGACCAACACACACTATGATGACATCACAGGGGCTCTCTGACCAACACACACTATGATTACATCACTGAGTCTCTCTGACAACATACACTATGATGGCATCATTGAGGCTCTATGACAACACACACTATGATGACATCACCGAGGCTCTCTGACAACACACACTATGATGACATCACTGAGGCTCTCTGACAACACACACTATGATGGCATCACCGAGGCTCTCTGACAACACACACTATGATGACATCACTGAGGCTCTCTGACAACACACACTATGATGACATCACTGAGGCTCTCTGACAACACACACTATGATGACATCACAGGGGCTCTCTGACAACACACACTATGATGACATCACAGGGGCTCTCTGACAACACACTCTATAATGACATCACTAAGGCTCTCTGACAACACACACTATGATGGCATCACAGAGCAGGGCTGTCCATAGTGCCCCTTTTTCTCTCTTTTAGTTCCCAGGCTGACAGCTGATAACCCTTCCACCTCCAGACATTCCTTTCCTGAAAAGAAAGGGAGGCTGGCTGACTGTGTGTGTTATCTCTCAGTACCCTAGTAGTTCTGTATTAAAAACCTGTGCTCAGGGTTGTTTTTTCCCCTCTTTTTATGTTCTGTTTCTGTGTTATCCCATATCCTACAGTACTGATATTTTAACACTTTATTTTAACATCCTTGTTGTTGTAATGTTGTGTGTGTGTGTGTGTGTGTGTGTGTATGTGTGTGTGTTGTGTGTGTGTGTGTGTGTGTGTGTGTGTGTGTGTGTGTGTGTGTGTGTGTGTGTGTGTGTGTGTATATGGGTGTATTGTGTGTGTGAAGAGATGTTCTGATCATGTTGGAGGTGTGTTCTGGGATTGTGTTATGTGGGTAGTGTTCATGTGAATAATATACTGATGGTAGTGTCATGTTGCCATTGACAGACTGCTGTTTGTAGGTTTGTAGTGCTGTGCAGTTTTGTTTATTATCGTGAGTCATCTAAGTGTAATAATATATGAGAGCTGTTGGTATTAGTAGAGGAAGTATCATGTTGCCATACAGACCTGCAGTCGTTTAGTCAGGGTTTGAGTGCTGTGCCATTTTTTTTTTATCAGTGAGTCATCTAAGTGTAAATAATATATGAGAGCTGTGTGGTATTAGAGAGGAAGAAAAATAAATCCAAATCATGATGCAAGAGCAGCTCACTGTTGTTTCTCCAAAACTGCAGAGCACCACAGAAACCCACCAGGTGAAAAAAAAACTTTAGACATTGCTTGTACATACATTAAAAGAAAACTGTCTAAAAGCAGAGAAAAAAAGGCAGATGCAAATACTCAAAGTGTAGTGGACAGGATTAGTGGAAGTTATGTTTTCAGTCACCCATTTTCATGATGTAATAAGAAAAGCAAAATGAGTGTTGGGGAATTTTTTGTGTTTGGTTGGACTGGGCCCATTATATTATCAACCTGTTACTCCTGGTGCCAGCCAAAGTGCCATGAACTCCTGTCATTGCTTTAGTAGCTGTGAAAGAACAGTACACAGAGATGTATAAACAGCTCTGTGAAACAGACACTAACTTTTGCACAGGCCACTGGCCCAGCAGCAGCCAGCCACTGATGGATTGTTTACAGTGGAGTACTTAGCACGTGTCTACAGCTGCCAGGATGAAAGTATAGGGCAAGAAAGGCAGGCAGCAGGCATGCATATAGCCTGTAGTGCATGACCCTGGTTGCTGTTGTTCTAGTTTATTTGACTGTTCCAAGACACAGTTGGAAAATGATGAATTTTACATGAAGGAATTTATTTGTAGATTAAATAAGGTTAGATTAATTAATCTGCCACAGCAGAAGACATAGAAACTGAACATGTATGTGTTTCCTATCATTATGGTCTGCTTTTTATTATCTTTCTAATGACAGGGCTTAGGGCTTTTTTTCCGGTTAGGCATGAAATGTGACGCTCCACCACATAATGAGAGCATTGCACCAGAGGTCAATTTTTAGTTACTCACATGTTGTCAAACTGCAATAAAATGGCTATAGTATACAAAAAAACAGACTGAATATCGGACAATTCTAGGAAAAGTTATTGCAAGTTGAAATGCTAGACTGCAGGAAATGACAAAATGAGAAATTGACAAGTTTAGCATCCTAATAGGTGGTCAGAATGAGGGCTTGGGTATTTTAAAAACACGTTTAAAGGTTAAAGGAAACAAAATTATGATTTGATATTTCATTATAAGGTAGAATAATGGCTAATATTTAATAATAATTCAAAATCTCAAAATTGCCAAATTGACCCAACCTGCCTTTAATGGCTCCTAGAGGAAAAGGGGGTTATGTGCTAAGCGACTCATTTCGTGGTGGAGCGCCACAAATGTCAGTAGTTATTTTGTACAAGAAGTCAAATCCCCCCTCACAGCCCTGCCTGCAGTAGTTGCTATACAACCCTCCTTTTCCTGCTGTGATATTTATAACTCCCCACTGCTGGCAGCAGGTCATGAACTCTGAGCCAGGCACTAAAAGTAAGGGCAGGAACAGCAGTGAGAGGCTCTCTGATCAACACATACTATGATGACATCACGAAAGGTCTCTGACCAACACACACTATGATGATATCACAAAGGCTCTCTGATCAACGCACACTCTGATGACATCACAAAGGGTCATTGACATTGCTCTTATTGTAAGAGATTTTAGAATTATTTGTGCATTGGTACATGTGTATGTATGCTGCATGTATACAGTGTGTGCATCGTGCATGCACCAGCTCGTGTATGTGTGTGCATGTGAGGAGGGAGGGGTTGGAGAGTGTGTGTGTCTGTGTGTATCTGTGTGTAGAATTTTTGTTACTCTCAGTGATTGATGTTTTCTGTTTAGTCTTCGTATACATGGCTTGTCTTTAACTTTACATATCCTGTAGTCTTGTACACCATGGGGGCACCACTGATGATTTTGCAACCAGCTTCCTCCACTTCCAGTGGTCCTCTACTTTCTGTAGCAAATCGCTCCACCCAAGGCCTGTCCACTCTCTGATGTTGTCATCCCATCCTTTTCTCTGTCTGCCTCTTCTCTCCCTCCTTGTACTGTTCCCTGTAAGACTGTCTTGGCCAGTCATTCAAGATTAAGCTAAAAGAGCTCATCAGATATTTCAACGCAGTTAATTCGTAACTCTACACCAGCCTCTATGGCGCAGTGCTTACTGTCCTGGGTTGTGGACCCGAAGGTTGCGGGTTCGAATCCCTTAAGAGGCATAGAATTTCTTTTCGGACCCTGGCATACTCCTACCCAGAGTGAGTGTGCAGTGGGCTCAGTGGGAAGACTAGGACCACGCAGTCGAGCTTCATTCACAATACGGATACGAGTTTGAGTGATGTTCAAACTACTTTACCAACTCTATAGGTGTCTGTATCTCTCATTTTCGGTTGATACCGGGATATATTATGATAGGAAGTGTGGATTGAAGCCCTATCAAGTAGTCTTAAAGCACATGCACTTCCATAGCAGCATCATTACATCAGATCACGTGACAAGATGGCGGAAATAGCTAGCAGCTAAACTTCGGTCTGCGGAGTTATTCGCAGTTGTACTGTTAAGATGACCCGAACCACCAGATCCAAGTGTCTTGGGGCTTGTGCCACTACCCCGGCTCCTAAAGGACATGTAAGAACGGAAAAACGCAGTGGGGGAGCCGAAAATTTAGGACTACAAGTTTTGACTCGACCAGCGCCATAACCAACTCTGGCAACTACTGACGAAAATGACCAGCCAACGACTGACGAAAATGATCAGCCGACCAAAAGACCAGCACCATCTCTAGATGCGGTGAGTGCTATCAATGATCTAAAAGAAGTCATATCTACGCTATGTACGCGCATCACAGCGCTCGAGTGCACCGTTGATATGCAAAAAATATAATTGCAAAATATCTCGAGAATACGGCTAGATCTAACACTGTGGCAAGTGCCGGGACTCAAACGGACAGTTTGTTCTGTGGGCCTGGCCAGTCAAATAAGGTTAGATCTAGCCTTTCCTATGCAGAAGTCAGTAGACCAAAGTCAACCCAGGCAGTTGCGGGAACAGTACCCAAGCCAGCTGCAACGCCTGTGGTTGACAAATCACTAAAACAACCAAATGAAAGAAAAAGAAATCAAGCACGCCAACAAGTTGACGTCAAAGCCACAATTGACGTAAAAAAGGGATCTAGTGTTCAGAACTCAAAACCCAAAGAGAAAGAACAACCAAATCTCCCATATGTAGTCTTACTCCAGGACTCAGTGGTCAATAAAGTGAACGATGAAAGATTGGGGTGTTCATATGGTTTTGAAGCTGTCTCTCATAAAGTTTATTCCACAGAGAACATTGGCCCCACCTTTGAAACTGTGGTTTCTTCTGCAGAGAAGCCAGTGGAGGCCCTTGTGATCCACTGTGGCATTAATGATATCAAGAAAAGAGACACAGAAGTTTGTAGTAAACAATTCACAAAAAGTGTCAGAGATATCAGGACAAGACACCCCAAACTGAAAATCGTCATTAGCAAAGTCGCACCGGTGAAGAATGTAGATCTGAACATTAAGCGAGATGTCTTTAATGCCCTTGTAATGTCAGATCTTTATGGTATTGACAATGTATCTTTTGTCAGTCAGCTAATCTAGACACCAGCCACAGGATGCTGAGGGACTGTGTCCATCCTACATCAAGAGGGGCCAGTGTGCTGGCAGGGAACCTGGGCAGGCACGTCCGAGGGCTGTTTTGGGAAACGCCAAAGAAGACCAGACGCTTCCTTCCACGCCCACCTGGGTCATTCCATCTGCCACAACATCCACACTTCGCCAGAGGCTATGTGAAACCATGGGAAAGTAGATTTAATTATCTAAATGACTGGTTTTAATCAAAGAAAAAGAAAAACAAGAAAGAGTTGCAT
Source organism: Stramonita haemastoma (assembly GCA_030674155.1). Lineage (NCBI taxonomy): Eukaryota > Metazoa > Mollusca > Gastropoda > Neogastropoda > Muricidae > Stramonita > Stramonita haemastoma. The sequence goes on along the minus strand of CM060332.1, from coordinate 57,305,550 downwards.
ACAGTACCTCTGCAATAACCTAGCATCATCACCTTTTGATACGAATATTGACTATTTTCCTGTCACTTGTCAGTTGTAATTTGGATAATCCCTAACTTCTCAGAATTTTTTTTTTTCTCTCTCTCTTTTTTCTTGTGGTTTTTTTTGTGTGTGGGATTTTCTTTCTTTGTTTTGGGGGTGTTTTATTATTATTATTATTATTATTATTATTATTATTATTATTATTATTATTATTATTATTATTTTAACATTTTCTTTATTATTTTCAATGTTTGTTTTTTTATTGATCACTTGCTGCCATTTCCCCCACCACCCCCTTTTCCCCTCAGTTGTTTTATCTGGCATACTCTTTAACTAAACCTAGAAATTAACCCTGTTTTTACTAGATCTAATTCGTGGTAGGTCTTTCTGTACCCCCCCCCCCCAACACACACGCACGCACGCACGCACGCACGCACGCACGCACGCACGCACGCACGCACGCACACACACACACACACACACATCCTTTCCTGGTATACCAAAAGAAGGTAAATTAATCTAAATAGCAATGCGTTTTGATAGTCAGATCTCAATTCTGCAATGGAATTGTAGATCATTAGGAAAAAACTTTGATTACTTGCAGCAGCACTTGGCCTCGAACACTTGTCAGGTTCTTTTTCTTCAGTCTCTAAATGTTAAACGAAATAAGTTACCAAGACTGAAGCAGTTTTATTACCCACCTGTCTGTGAACAACAGCCACAGACAGAGTCAAAAATTAATACAGCAATATATATTCATATTGGTTTATACTATTGCTTGATTCAGTCACCTGTGCCAGAAACTGCAAAAGATATTTTCTCATGCGCTGCCTGTATCAAGTTTTCAGAATCTTTAATGGTGAATTGTGTATCAGTATACTTACCCAAAGGGCCTGTAAATGATAACACCGATTGGTTAAATACTGTAAAAAACCAACACGAAAAATGGCTAATTAGTGGTGATTTTAACAGTCACTCACCTTTTTGGGAAAATGGATGTACAAATGTGACCAGTAACAGGCTTGTCGAAAATATCGTGGATTCATCATTACTATTACTTAATGATGGATCATGTACCAGAATTCCAGACATCCCTACTCACCGGCCAACTGCCATAGATCTAACAATGATCTCACCTAAACTTGGGTTAATATGTTCGTGGAAAACATGTAATGAAACTCTAGGTAGTGATCATATTCCTATATGTATTACTTTTAATGAAAAGTTTTATGTAGAAAATGCAAACCCAGATATTATCCCAAAATACAACTATAAAAGAGCAAACTGGTCCATGTTCACAAACACTCTTCAAATGCTAGAGACAACTGATTCAAGTGATAATGATATTGATACGCTGTACACTTTCTTTTGTGATTCTATCTTAAAAGTAGCTTCTCAATCAATGCCTAAAGTAAACATAAATAGTAGGAAAAACTGCAATAATTTAGGCAATGTGTGGTGGACTGAAGAGTGTGATAAAGCAGTTAATCAGAAAAAAAGAATGTTCAAGCAATATATTCATGAAAAATCAGTTGCTAATCACAAGGCCATGAAGTTTGCCAATATAGGGTGCAACAGAGTTATAGAACAAGCTAAAAAATCTTACTGGACAGCATTTTGTAAATCAAATATTGTAAATCATAACGATATTAAAAAAATATGGGGACACTTAAAGGTTATGCGAGATGGAATAAAACTTCCAGACTATCCCATCTGTTTACAAAACAATAAATTTCCTTCATTAAAAGAAAAAGCTGAAGCATTTGCTGATTACTTTTCTAAAACAAGTAGACTTGAGGGTCTTTCTCAAAGACAGAGAGACTTTAGAGAACAGGCAGAAAAATTGGATAGTTATAATGACCCTGTTTCTGATAATAACCATTTTTTGAATGCTCCATTAACTCTTCAAGAGATGAAGGACGCTATATCATCTTTATCATCCAAACATACATCAGTTGGCTTCGATGCTATCTCAAATGAAATGATTAAACATTTGCCAGACCAATGGGTAAACAGCCTCCTGAATATATTTAATAAGTGTTGGGAGAGTGGCATTTTACCAGATGTCTGGAAACAGTCAATTATTGTCCCAATTCTGAAAAACGGAAAGCCAAACACCAGTATAAATAGTTATAGGCCTATAACACTTACATCTCACGTCTGTAAACTGCTAGAAAAAATTGTCTTGAACAGACTTGTTTACTATTGTGAAAAGAATAACATTATTCCTGTTAATCAAGCCGGTTTCAGGAAAGGAAGGTCATCGGACGATCATCTTGTAAAATTGACCACACAAATTAAATATCAGTTTGCCAGGCGAAAATGTCTTCTGGCAACATTTTTTGATGTTACCAAAGCCTACGATCAAGTATGGTATTCTCGATTATTGTATAAACTTAAAACTATTGGATTATCAGGGCACATGTATAACTTCATTAAAGATTTTCTGGGAAACAGAAAAATTAGGACTAGAATAGGGACTACATATTCATCTACAAAGTCTCTTCAAATGGGCATTCCACAGGGGTCAGTTATTGCACCTTTATTATTCAACATATTAATGCGTGACTTGCCAGACACATTATCTAAGCATGTAGAATTAGCTCAATACGCTGATGATATTTGTATGTGGATGAATGTAACAATGAAAAAGAATACTCCTACAAGATCCTTGAACTACATTAAAAAGCTGTATCAAAATGAACTTAACATGATATCAAACTATATGAATGAAAATGGGTTACTTCTATCGACTGATAAAACACACATGGTTCTTTTTAATAATGGATCAAATCCAACTATATTGCCTAAGTTTGGAATAGATAATGGAATTTTAGAATACAAGCAAACAGCCAAATTTCTTGGAGTATTTCTTACAACAAAATTGACATGGAACTATCACATTGAGCACATTCTGAATAAAGCAAGGAGAACCTTAAATATTTTGAAAGTTATTAGCAAACAGTCATGGGGTCAGGATATTCTTACTTTACTTCATCTTTCAACATCTTTAATTCGTTCAAAATTGACGTATGCCCAAGAAGTATTTTTCAATGCTCCAAAATATCTGTTAAAAAAACTTCAAAGTATAGACTGTAGAGCATACAAACTGGCTCTAGGTCTACCAGTCCATGCCTCTTGTCTAAAAACATATAGTGCATCTGGAATTCTACCACTAGAAAATCACCGAAGGATTGCTTGTTGTAAATTTGTCCTATGAAGTCAAACTGTTAAAAATAATTTGCAATCGACAATAAATCTTAAGTCAGACAGAGATTTTCCAAAGAGAGCAAGATCGATATCCTCTAATACCACATTGGGTTCATATACATCTCAAACATTTATAAATGCCGGATTCAATCTAAATACAAATATTGCTAAAAGAGATGAAGTATCCCCCACTCCAACCTGGGAACTCAAAAGAGCACACTTTGATATAAATTATATTGACTTAATAAAGAATTGTAATATAAATCTAGTATCTTCTCAAGCAAAAATTCATTTGGAAGAATACTATTCAAACCATTTAAAAGTTTTCACTGATGGCTCAGTCTTAAACAATAATGCCGGTGCTGCATACATTATACCAGAGCTGAAATCGGAAAAATCATTTCATCTTGGGGAGAATATTTCAATTTTTACAGCAGAACTCATAGCAATATTAATGGCACTCAATTTCCTAATTGATTTCCCAAGAGCTGTTTTCCGCATTCTTTTTTGTGTTGATTCCAAATCAGTAATTCAAGCCATCAGTTCTATGCAAACAAAAGTTAGATCAGAACTTGTTTTTGAGATTTGTCATTTAATTCATCTCCTCACCTTAAAAGGTTCAGATATAACTTTTTGTTGGATTCCATCTCACTCTGGTATACATTACAATGAAACAGTTGATCTTTTAGCAAAAAATGGGGCAAAACAATTGATAGATGTGGAAAATTTGACACTTTATTTGTCACTACAAGAATGTTATCAGATTGTGGAAAAAGCAGAACAAAAGTTATTCCAATATGAAGAAAAGAAACTTGGTTGTCAAGGTGTATATGAAAGGATGGTAAAATTTCAGTCCTTTGTTAAAATATATGAAACAGATTTTTATTGTATAAAAGAAATTGTTTCTCTGGCTTGCAGATGGGAAATGAACTGTTTTAAAACAAAATATGTTGGACATGTATCTTGCATATGTGGACATAGTATAACTGTTGATCATATATTGATATGCAGCATGCTGAAAAGTTATATACCTGTTCTTACCTCATCATCCTCATCAGAGGTATTCAATGATCCATTACTGAGGTATACATTTTTCAAATCATTACTGCACTGTCCTATTGGTTCTTTATTATGATTATTACGGACTTAAAAGTCATTTCCCATTGTTGATTAGATTTTTCTCTTGTTGGTTATGGTTGTAAATAGTTTTATTGTTCATGCGTTAGATTCTGTTCAGAATTTGGAATTTTTACTATTTTGTATTCAAGAATTATATACATTTGTGTTTATTTTTATTTATTTATTTATTTTTTTTCTTCTTAACTGTTCTGTGTAGATTTTGTGAATTAACCCCCTTCCCCACTTCCAAAACTCCTATCCCCACCCCCCTCCCCACATACACACTCACACACATTATTTTATTTTATTTTAAATTTTTTTTTTTTAAATGTCTAATATCACATTTTGTGAAAAGACGTAAAATGAATCAAACAAAAATCATTACATCATCTTCATAGTTATTGATCATCACACAATGATAAAAATTCCTCTGATTTGGTGGACCCTTATTTCTCTGGTCTCATGGTGACCTCAGAATCGGTTTCCCCATACACTTCTGTGCCTGTGGTGAGTTTGTGTTGGAGCTTCAGGGTGGGAGGCTTACAAGGGAAGGTCATTGGAGGGACGTTGGGGTGGTCGCCACCCTAGGTGGGCAACTCTCTCAGTCTGGCTCCAGGACTGAGCCATTACTGTTGTCAGTAGGGGATACGTAGGTTGTGTCCTGCGTACATTAGTTCCTAACAGGCACCACTGAACACCACCAAAGTGACCCAGCAGCTGTGCAGGGCCCCTCTGGCTGGTGATCCTATGCGGCGGTGACATTAATGATCTCTGTGTGAATTTCTCACCCCGAGGATTTGACATGACGAATCTGGGTATGGCTTGGGGGGAGAGATTGAACTGATTGGCATGAGAACAACAGGACTGGAACGTCGCAGAAGATGGGGCAGCATCAACATAATCAAAAATCCTAACTCTACAATGGACTTCTCACTGAATGTAATATTGACAGTTCTGTAATTCCTGTTATGCCAACAGTACTTACGATACCACAATGGTGGCACAAAATGGCTAAATTTGATATGGATTGTGTCGTTACCAGATAGGACAACTTCAATGTTTCATCTTGAACGTAAGAGAACATCTTGAAACTAATCATCAAAAATCACTCAAAATGCCTGTAGATGGCTCATTTTATAACCAAGTGCAGGATCAGGATTTGGTATCTCTACTTTCAAAATCTAAAACGCCTATTGTCGTAGGAGAGGTTTTGTATTTTACAACATAACCATATACAACCGTTATGGCACACATGACAAAACTGACAAAACTGCATACACACGGGGACTGGATGTAAAAAAGCACATACGTGCTCATTCCATTATCCTCGACATAAAAGAATAACTAGATAAATAAAAAATAAATATGGTTGGCTTCTGACAAGTGTTGATCGTGTCATCTGCGTTGACTCAGAATCCGTTTTATATTCCTTACAATAATGGTATAATAAATAAAATATTAAAAAAAGAGATTGCCTTTTAGCGCCTAGGCTTTATCACAGTTCTTGATTAAACCATTGATGCTGGGTGCAACAGCAAAGTGAGAGGCTGTATGATCAGTGGTTTTCCCTCTCATGTAATTCCGCTTTACAGTTTAGCCTTTACTAATCGACTATGACTCTCTGACTAGGAAGCCTGACTTGCACAGTCCTTTTGTGCTGCAGCCCTGGAGGCCAGTTGGCCTTTGGAGAACATCCCCAACGCTGTCCTTATGTCCTCTTGGCCGAGAGAGTGGGGGTGTGCTGTGGGCTAGGCACTTCCACTATCTTCAAATTTCTGCCCAGTTTTCGAAGCAGCGCAGCTGCCTCCTCTGCTTCCGAGGTCACGAGGTCATCGTCGAACACGACGGACAAACATATATAAAGAGGGGAAAGGTGCATTGTTTAATGCAGGATAGCTAATGCATTGCAACGTGTCAAGAAGTGTTGTAATAATGTCTTGCTGGATTCCTTCCCATTGTGCCATTTTCGAAACAGAGCCTTTTAAAAGTAAAGGTAAAAGTGTCCCATTACCTTTGTGGTCGTAGGGGAGCGAGGCATCACAGACCTCAGCTTCTCTAAGGGCCAGCATATTGAGGGCGGCGCCCATCTCCTCTCCCTCGCAGCTTTACCTTCCCTGACCCTAGAGAGGGCAGGTACCCATTGACAGCTGGGTAAACTGGGGGGACTGTACTAAAGCCAAGGCGCGCAAACGGTCACCCATCCACTTGGTAGCCACGCTCCACGCTGCTTAACTTGACTGGGGAAAAGCCAG
>CM060332.1:57271448-57291448 GCA_030674155.1 Stramonita haemastoma | reverse complement strand
GTCCAAATGGACTTATTTCCAAAACATTCAAAAGACCTTGCCATTAAAGATACATTATCCTTACAGGAAACAATATCAATCCATACCTACCCTCTAACACACTCACAATTGCACTATATCACACACAACTCAAAATGTCTTTATCAATTCCAACATAAGAATACTGAGTATCACAAAATATAATTAAAGCTCTTTCAACAAGAACCATTGATATTTTAAAACAACATAAACTAAGGATAAAATACCCCTGTGTTCACTCTACGAAAATACTAGTTTTACTTTACGAAAAATAAAGCATACTTCGGAGCAAAACACCCACAAAACGCTTATATCCATTTAACGGAGTGTTCAGTTAACACAAGACTGATAACAACCATCACAACACCACACCAAACCAAACATACGGCACACTCCTGCACCCAAGATGGATGTGACAAGACGGATAATGACGAACAGCAACAAATAAAAATATCCGGACCTCAAGAGCGCAACCTTCTACGAGGCATCGACTCCCTCCTGCTCTCCAAGTGGAGACAAATAACTATACCGCGCCCAACAGCAACGCTGGAACAGCGACCAATGTCCTCTCCAAAGACTGACTCTCCTCTTTAAGGCTACAGCCCCTGAGCTGACCAAACCCTCACTCCCACCCAGGAACTTCAGGAGAAGCTCCCCTTTATGAAGAAAAGCAGAGAGGAGGGAATGGTTGTGCAACCCTGTGGGAGTTTATATACACAAAAGAAAGCGTAAATGCACGAAATACGCCAAGAATGCTTATGTGCATGCAGAAACCTATGCTGGACATACACTCACAACCACAGACACACAGAACCAGTATGAGAAACATGTGAACCTTGACGATATGTTTAGCTTTGTTGTGTGGGCAGCAAGATAATCATCACTGAAGTTGCATGAGAAAACATAGAGGTTTCCCCATTAAGGCCTCAAGGGGCCAAGTTATTTGCAACTTCGGGTATTGTCTTTGCAGACTTTGTAGTCTTGCAACAGGTATAAATAAGGGATGGTCAGTGTGGCTAAACAAGTTGGAGAGAGTAGAGAGAGAGAGAGTAAGCCATGTAGCTAGGGTAGAGAGCATGGAGCAGAGTAAGGGAGAGACAGAGAGAGAAGAAGAGAAGAGAAAGAGAGAGAAGAGAAAGAAGAGAGAGAGAGAGAGAGAGAGAACCAGAGTAGGGCAGAGAGATTGAGCAGAGAAGGGAGACATCTATGAGGACCAGATAAAGAGACCAATTGCCAGCTGCTGTCTTCACCAGGGTCTTCTTTAGCCTGGCTGCTGTATATTGCTCCTGTATTTCCCTACCCTGCCTTTATCCTTGCCATCTGGCTCTGTCACAAGTAGTAAAGTAGTAGTAGTAGTAGTAGTAGTAGTAGTAGTAGTAGTAGTAGTGAGGAGGAGGAGGAGGAGAGGAGGAGGAGGAGGAGGATCATTCAGACAGAATAGGTAGCTGATCATACCAGTGACATGGCTAGCAGCAGTGGATTCTGAAGTGTACTTTGCCCATCAGCTTTTGAACTAAATATGCAGAGACCATGTTCTCTATTTTTCTTGTTAAGTGTGAAGGTTTGCACTGTTTGTTGTTTCCAACCACTTCAAGAGTTTCATTTCATTGAGCTTCTTCCTTTTCTCAGCCAGAGCATTGAAGGTGTACACAAAGGGGTTCAGAGCAGAGTTTAAGGGCAGCAGGAAGATAGCAAAGGCCACGTTGACTTCACCAGGAACAGGAATACCTGCCATGGCCAACAGGCCACACACCCCAATGGGAAACCAGCACAGGAAGTCGGTGACAGCCACAGTGATCAGTCTGCGAGCTATGGTCATGTCCTGGGACTGTTTGGTAGAGTCAGATGCCAGAGCGTTCTTCTTTATGGACCAGTAGATAAAGGCTTGACAAGTTGAGATCATCAGAAAGAGAACAAAGTTGAACACAATCATTACAGAAAGGAGTAAAGATGCCCCTTAAATTTGAGTCTTGTAACTGGCAGTGGAATGCAGATTCCTGTTTGGCTGTAAAACTCCCAGTGGGATGTGAATGGAAGAAGTGGTAATGATGCAAGGCATAAACCCACTGACCAGGCCACAGCACAAGCAGTTATGGCTGACTTCCTCTCAAATCAAACTGTGCTAAATGGGAAATGAATCACCAGAAAACGATCAAATGAAATCAACCAGATGATCATGGCTGACACCTCACTGGACAAGAGAGACAAGAAACCAGCTACTTTACAAAACACATTGTTTTTCCACACATCATCGTAAAATACATACCTCCCACGGTAAACTTCATCAGCTACTCCAATAATGGAAAGGTAGATACCCATCAGCAAGTCAGATACACAGAGACTGCTGACAAACAAGCCATAGGTACTGACTGAAGTCTTGCCAGCAAACTGCCTGATCATGACACTGCAGACATTGCCTGTTACAGCCAGACAGCTGATCAGCCAGAGGAAAGCCCGGTATGTCTGTGTCTGGAGTAAATCTTCACAAGAGGAAATTTCATCAGAAGGCGAATAACAAAATCCCATATTAAAATGGTCTGGAAGAACGTGTTTACAGCACAATTTATAATTTTGAGCCCAAAGAACACTAAGACGAGAAAGACCTCTGAAGACATCAGAGGGAAATGCTTCTACATCAGTACCTTCTAATGACAGTGATGTTAGGTAAGACATATTCTGAAAACCTTTTCGTCCAATTTTTTTAATGGAACTGAAAGATAAATCAAGGTTTCTTACTTTCAAAACTGTAAAATAACTTGTTTATCAAATACTTGTAGATTTGTATGGAAAGATTTAAGGTTTTCAGGGCATCTGATATTGTTTGTCCCTGGGATCATAGCTGAGTAAACTCAGAGGATTGCTAGCCAAGGACAAAGTCTGCAGATTTTTCCAGCTAGCAAACAAGGACATGTTAATGTGTTTCAGTTTGTTTTCAGTGAGGTCCAAATACCACAAATTGGACATCGTGATATTGGGTAATAAAAACAAAGAGCACCTGGCCAGAGATAGGTAAACCAGATAGGTGTTCTTGGTCAGATCAGAGAAGGTCATTCCTGACCCTGTCCCATCCAGGTAGCGGAGCTGAGGGAAGAGATGAGCAGAAAAGGGCTGAGGACACAGAAAGGAGTGGCCATGACACAGACAGGTTTCAGGACATGTCATGTCACACAACAGTTCATCGTCACCCAGTGGACAGTGAGGCCAGCCATCACACAGATGGTCACTGTGAACACACACAGCAGAGGACCGACATCGGAAGAATCCTGGACATGTCACATCCTCACAGGCCTCTTCATCCTCGTGGCCAACACAGTCAAATCATTCCATTACAACGGGTGTAGACAGGCAGACAGTTGCTGACATCACCAGGACAACGGTAATGGGTTTCAGGACAGAGGTCTCCAGGTTTTAGTTTGGTCAAAATGAATTCTTCGATTCCATCAAAATTTACCAACACAGGTGGCGGTAAGTGTGCATTAAAGATCGGTACTGATTTAAACGTTGTTCACAATCTTTTTCGTCTGAGTCATCAAAACAATCAGTTAATACATTACAACGCTTATTGTATGTCACACACTGACCATTCAGGCAGGTAAACTCATCACAGGGAAGGTGTACACAGAACAATTCATCAGATTTATCTTGGCAGTCAGGTCTGAAATCACACACAAAGGAATATGAACACTGTGTTTGTTGCTGGTCACAAGAAAAGAATCTGACTTGTATTGTAAGCTCCTTCATCCATTTCTGATTGTTGCTTGATGACTCTGGTCCACTGAAAAAGCAAGGAGTTGTGTGCCCTTCCTCACACACGTTATGTGGACCACAGGACAGAAATGTGTGTGTCAGATGACCACTTTGACACTGGGTCATTTTTTTTCGAGGAAAATGTGTAAGAGATAAGTTCTTAAAGTAAACAGATGTTGTCTTTGATTGCCCAATTTCATGTCTCAACTTGTTTATTTCACACAGTACATTTTTTCCATATGGCATACCTGGATTACTAACTCTAATGTATCCCAAAAAGATAACCTGGTTTTATGAAAACACGCCACCTCCAGGTAATTTTGACTGAATGATAGAGTACCGTGCCATCATCAGCTATAGGGCTGTTTCTGTACAGGTTTGGTGTAGACTTGTCATTCCACTCTACACCGATGGGTGTTTGATAAAAGTCTTTATTTAATGTCCTGAACATGTGCATGGCCTCATCCCATTCCTGGTCACGTTTCGGGGCTGCTAGATGACCCCCCATGGATTGGCATGCCTCTTTTGCTACATCATGTTCATTTTTGTTCAACATTCTTACATTCATTAGTTGTTTTCGTTGTAACCATTTGTATCTCGGTGTTCTGATTCCAGGCAAATCTGAGAGGTAAAACCAGGCTCGGAGAACACTCTTCAGTCTGAGTCCATCTTCCAAACTGGCTGAGTGCAGCTGAAAATGAAAACATTTAGTTGTTGTGGGGTGAGGGCCAGAAAAGTTGGAATGCAAAAGATAAAAGACATATTGTGTAATCATAACAGAGGGTGTGTGTTTTGTCATATTTGAAAGCTACCTCTAACGCTTATTCCATGAATTCCGAGCTTTCATGGCCTGCAGAACACGCTGCTCCTTCTGCTGTTGTTGTTTGTCGTTCACACGAGTCCAGCAGTAAAACAGAGGGTACAGTGCAGAGTTGAGAGGTGTTATGACAACAGCCAGGATGACTATGAGTGTGTCTGAAACACTGGCACCATGCAGGACCATCAGACTGGTGGTGGTGATGGAGAACCAACACACAGCTGTTGTGACACTGATGTTTGTTACCAGTGGCTGTGAAGACAGTGCTTCCTTTGTCTTGTGTCTGCCATGATTCTGTATTTTGGTTTTGACCTGTAAATGAACATTGGCCAACACTCACCATCAGACACGACAATATGTTGAATGTGAGAAAGAAATATTTCAGGGCAGCATTGCCTTTAGAGTTCTGCTCATCAAAGAAAACTAGATGGCACAAACCATTCAGGCTGTAGTCTCTGCTCTGTGAGAGCTCAGGATGTAGAGCTGTTAGTGATGAAAACAATGTTGACAACCAAGTCACTCCGAGAGATACAGACATTGACTTTGTAGAAAATTGAAGACTGCCAAATGGTGAACAAAAAACAATGCCATGATCTAATGTCATGAACCAGATGATGAGAAGTGACATCTCACCAGAGAAAAGAGAAAGAAAGCCAGCTATCTTGCAAGCCAGGCTGTTAGTCCAGGCCTGTTCATACAGAAGATAGTCACCATTCAGCTGCCATCAGCTACAGCAATGATGGTGCTGCTGATTCCCATGCATGTGTAAGTGCATTGCAAATTCAAAATGCACAAAAAAGTATGCCCTGGAAAAGGTGGTTTCCTGGTCTTCTGACTGACAAAAACAAGAGCATTTCCAAAGACTGCCAAAAGACCAAAAAGATGAAAGAAATATGCAAAAATCTTTGGTGACAAAAGATTGTGGCAAGAAGAAAGTCAGGTTGTGGTGCATTGCAGAATGGTTTTCTGGAGACTGTAGCCATAAGCTGCTCACAACATACCCTGAAGTTGGATGAATGTATGATGGACAGGTGTTCCAGTCCTGAGAAAACATCCAGAGAGAAACTAGTTACTCTGTTTTCACGAAGATCTAACTCTTTCAGTTGCTGCAGGTGTTGAAAGCCATGTGCTCCTATAACTTGAATTTGTGAAAACGAAATGTTGAGAGACTCAAGATGTGTAAAAAGCTGTAAACCCTCACTGTCAAACATCGGAAGAAATGTTTCTGACAAATCAACCTTCCTTAACAAGTTTTGTGTAAAGTTAGAGGGATGTTTCACAAGTGAGGTCAGAGGATTGTTGGCTAGTATGAGAACACGGAGATTTGCTAACTTTAGAAAAATGTTAACAGTGATATTTGTAATGTTGTTGCCATTCAAATCCATAAACTTCAGGTTGGGAAAGGACATGACAGGTACAGAAACAAGAGAGCAGTGTGAGAGAGTCAGTCGAACCAGGTAAGTGTTGTTCCTCAGATCAGACAGCGTCATCCCTGAACCCTGAGCATCCAGGTAGCGAAGCTGGGGGAAGAGGTGAGGAGAGAAAGGCTGAGGACAGACAAAAGACAGCCCCAGACACAGACAGCCCACAGGACAGGTCATGTCACACAGCCATTCATCATCACGTTGTGGACACTGCCCCCAGCCATCACACACATGATCTATGTGCAGACACACTGGAGAAGCACGACACCGGAAAAATCCTGGACATTCTGCACTCTCACAGCCTTGTTCATCCTCCCTGTTGATGCAGTCATAATATCCATTACAGCGAGTGTAGGCAGGTAGACAGGTGAGTTGCTCCGTTGGGCACAGGTAATGGCTGTCAGGACAGGACTCATTCACTTTCATTCTTTTGTAAGAGAACAAACCTTTGCCATTAAGGTTAATGAAATATAACACCTGTGCTTTTAGGGAAATCAATTGATTTTGTAGACCAGAGCAGAGAGTTTTATCTCGAAAAAGATCAAAAGTCATTACCTCATCAGAGTCATCCAGACAGTCAGAAAATCCATTACAAAGTTTATTAGATGACACACACTGACCATTTTACACAGAAAACCCTCACATGGAGGGTGGTACAAAATGACTCATCACTGTTGTCTGGACAGTCCTGTCTGAAATTGCAAACAAGAGTGTGGGGCAGTGTGGTAAAATCATCGTCACATGCGAACATCCTAACTGTAGCCTAGCACCATGGTGACAAGACTGACATAGCAGGGAGTCTGGTGTGTATTTAGTTTGTCCACATTTGCTGTCCACATCAAACAGGGAAACCTGCAGTGTAAAATGACCACCTGGACAGGAATGAAAAACTCCTGGCAGTTTTTGACTTGGGAGTTGGTCTTGTGTAAGGGATATGAGACAACAGTTTTTTGGCAGATATACTCTCTGACTGGGAATTCACACAGAAAAGCATTATCATTAAGATTAGCTGTAATATCCTGATCTTGTGACTGTTTCTTATTAAATATCCTCTCTTTGTTTGAGCAGAAGAATCTCTCTGTACCCAACTGAAGTTGAAAAACGTCATAAGCTACTGTCTTGTCGGACCACATGTAAACCAGTCTATACATGAAAGGTGACGTATACAGTCCACTTTCCAAAACCTACTCTCACATATGAAGGACGGACACAGCTGCTCGTTAGTCGTTCTGAAACTGCTATCCAATCAGCATTGGTTTTCATGCTGCAAGGTGTCCACCAAGGACTTGGCACTTGTCTTGTCCTTCATAGAAGTCAATACTGAATGTCTTGTTTAGGAGCACGAAACATCTGTTGACAGATGCAATCCACATTCTACAACCAGCAGAATAGGGAGGGCAATATTTTGTTTCGTTTTGACCCTCCACAAACTGTGGACTTTCAACACACAGTGACTTGATCCCAGTCTCATCAATAAAATTACAATCAAAGATTGGTTTGCTACGTGCATTCAGGAAGAATATGCAAAGTCTGTGAAGAATATGTAGATTTTCTTACTGTGAACATGAAGCCTTGGGAAACTGTGCACTGAATTTGTAAAGACGAGGAATTGAAAAACGCTTTCATAAAACGAGAATACAAATGACACACATTTATTACCATGGCTGGGTTTCTGTCACGTCCCTGCTCAAATACTTTGATGTAAGACTGACAGACAGCCACCAATGTTTTCGGGTAACTAAGAAAAATATTCCATATCCAGCAGGTGCTGATATGTTAAACCAGTCATGTATCTCTTTTAAACAAACACCTCTTGGTATACCCAAGACAGCATATCCAGTGGACGCTGAATGATATGTAATGGAAACAAACCTGTGTTTTTCTCTGTAAATGATTTTTATGTCAGTAGATTTGCTGTTGTAAAATGAAATGTACGCATAATTTGTACTCCAATAAAAGTGCCTAGGATTCCTCCATATTTGTCACACAGGTAAGAATGTAGTCAGCAGATAAAGGACTTGGGGTCGGAACTTCAGGAGGACTGTCATAGAAATGCACAGCCCAGTAGTGATCCTGACATACTGGAGGTGAACCAGCAAAATGGACTTTCATTTCAGCTTGGATAGTATATGAAGAGTTGAATATTTCTTCATGCACGTGACAGAAAGTTTGGGAATCTACACATCTGCCATAGACCACTCCTGGGCTTGAGGGAAACATCAGTGTTGTGTTTTCACAGTCAGTCACATTACCATAATATGTCACTTCCATACTGGGCTGTGGCAGTAAACGTTCCATACCAGGACAGATGAGGTCAAGGTCAGGGGTCAGGGGGTTTCCATAGTTACCAACAGTGCTGGACTGTTCCTTGTTGATGGCAGTGGTCTCCTGTCTCCTGGTTTCTGCTGCCAAGGCTTGTGACAGTGGAGTTGCTGAAAAAGGTGACAGAGCTGGTACTGGGAGTAGTGACATTGGTTAGAAATTTGTCTTTGCTTTTCCTGTTGTTTTTCTTTTCACTGCTTCTAGTCACACTGGTGTTGCCATGTACTGCTATACCTGAAAGTAATGTTGCTTTATTATCAGAGGGTATACTAGCTCAGGTGTAAGTAATGTTGCTTTTATATCAGAGGGTATACTAGCTCATGTGTAAGCAATGCTGTTTTTATGTTAGAGGGATATGATACCTCAGGTGTAAGCAATGGGTTTTTTTTATCAGAAGGATATGAAAGCTCAGGTATGATAGCTAAGCTAACACAGTCTGTGTGTTGTTGATTGTCATCAGGTTTCCTGGGTTGTGCTTCAGATGTTTTGCCCAAGACATTGACAGTATTCAACTTCCAAAACTAAAATAAGGCAACTCTAAGAACTTAACCAACTGTGTGTGAGGACTTTGTATTAGTGGTGACACAATGTTTCCAGAGAGTGATTTGGTTCAGGCATATAAATGGTCCGTGTGTTGTGTTGTGTTAGGTTGATGTGGTTTTGTAGATTTCTGGTAAAGAGATGATTTGATGATCGTTATTCTTATCTAACAAAGGAATGTTTAATGCCTTTACAGTATTTGTAACTAAAATATGAAACTTCAAGAACAATAGAATACGGGATTAAACATTTGCATGTACTGTTAAATGAAAACAACAAGTTTGCAACAGTTAAATAAACTGAATTTAACAGTTTTACGTTTGTTTTATCATTAAGATAAATAAGTGAAGAATTTGTCTGAGCTTTGCCTTGCTGTAATGGGGAAATTTGAAACTATATGTTTTAGGTTTAAGTCTTTATGACATGTTTATAGAAATGTCACTAAGTCTTTATCAAACAATTTCATTATTTTATTCTTTCATTCCTTTTGCCAACAAATTGTAAGTCTCGGATATCTATATGGAAAGTGGATAAATCAAATCACTAGATCCTTCCACATGGTTTGTACCCCTTTTGGCAACTTGGTCAGCCCACTCATTATAATGAAAGCCAAGATGAGAAGGAACCCAACAAAAGCTTACATCTGTTCTTCTTAATTTTAGACAATGTATAAGATGACTTATATCTGTCCCAATGTTAGAATGTGTTTTAACTGAAACAGATTGAAGAGACAGTAAGGCTGATTTTGCATCAACACAAACTAAAACTTGGAAGACAAAAAAGGGTAAGTCATTGATATAGGTTAGAGCCATAAGAATTGCAATGAGCTCCACAGTATAAACAGATCGATTTTGTCCAAGGTAATATGATTTTACAGTTTTAAGTTTGGGGATGACAAAGGCTATGCCTGCTTGTTGACTGCTAAGATGTGAAACATCTGTTTCGATTAGCAAATGATTTGGGTATGTGTTTGCAATGTGTGATCTAACAGAGCTGATTACAATATGTATATTATCATCTGTCTTGTCAGGTGTATGCTCAGTGTCAAAATGTGTTTTGCTTTTCTCCCACTTTGGACAAGGTGTGAGTCTTTGCTCTACATAAACATTTCTGGAATGATTCCTGCTTTGTCTAGTAATTCTGTCGATTTGGATCGAATTGTAGTTAAAAAGGAAATGTTCTTTGCTCTTTTTGGAAAATCCAACATCGGATTTTATCTTGACCACTTCTGATACAAAATTGCTGCATGATGAACTTCTATCAATGTACTCCCACAAGCAAGTTGTCCGTATTCTCCTAAAGGAAGCACATCTACTTCCTTATGCATGCCAGAAGATGATGCATTGAATGGAACACCAAAGGACAGCCATATGCCTTGCAATCTAAGTTTTTGCAATTTTTTTAGAAAAGATTTAAGAGCACTGAAAAACACTTGTCCACGGTAAGTTAAATTAGAACGAACAAGTGATGCTGCTAAGTGTTTTAGTGCTTTAGGGTCTTGCCACCACTTCTGTTTAATTAACGATTTTGAGCTGGTTGATACTTTTTCTGGCTTTATTGATTATATATTCAATGTGTTAATTTCAGGAGAGTTTGGAAATAACAATAACCCCAAGTAATTTTACAGATTGCTGATGATTGATGAATTAATTTTCTACTTTAAATTCTGGGGATCATTATGATGACTACTGTTATTGAAGAGTACAATGTGTGTTTTGTCTGGGGATAACATCATTTCCCTTTTCTGAACTATAGTGATTTGCTTTTACAAGTTCTGTTTGATATACCTTCTGATATGATTTAAAGCTCTTTTGGGGTTTGTTCGTTTCATCATTACATTCATTCACATTCATAAGTCATCTGCATATTGAGCAATGAGTAATGTATTTGAAACATGTTTAGGTAGATCATGTGAAAATATATTAAATAAAATGGGTGCTACCACCAAAGCCTTGAGATAAACCTATCTGTGAAGTTCAAATTTGAATACGTATTCCATACCCATACTTGCATATTCCGTTTACTCAAGAAACTTTTTATACAGTAGTTAATATGTCCCAGCAGCCCTATATATTTTAGTTTATGTAACACTTTCCTATTCCACACCTGATCTAAGCTTTTTATGTCACAAAATGTTGCAAGGATGTTTTTTATCTTGTAAACTGGTATTTCATTTGGGTGCTAAGTATAACTAAATGGTCAATAGATGGTTTTTCCGTTTTGAAAGCCTGTTTGGTTAACTGACTAATATCCCTTTTACAACATAAGGGAGCTAATCGTCTTAAAACAATTATTTCCATTCCTTTGCAGACATAGGATGTCAAAGCAGTAGGTCTGTAACTTTTCTTGTCATTTCTAGGTTAAGAATAAATAAATAAATTCAATCAATACATAAATGACATCACTAGGGCTCTCTGACTAACACACATTATGATAACATCACAAATGCTCATCTGTGGACTTCCGCCCTCCTCCAGGTGTGAAATAACAAATCTGGGTACACCTGTGGCCAGGAGATTGAAATGAGTGGTGTGGGAACAGTGTAACAAGAACGCCACAGAGAACGATGCAGCAAAAAACAATTGTTTTAAAAAAGAAGGCTCTCTGACCAACACACACTATAATGACATCACAGGGGCTCTCTGACCAACACACACTATAATGACATCACAGGGGCTCTCTGACCAACACACACTATAATGACATCACTGAGGCTCTCTGACAACACACACTATGATGGTATCACCGAGGCTCTCTGACCAACACACACTATGATGACATCACTGAGGCTCTCTGACAACACACACTATAATGACACCATGGAGGCTCTCTGACAACACACACTATGATGGTATCACTGAGGCTCTCTGACAACACCCACTATGATGACATCACCAGGCTCTCTGACTACACACACTATGATGACATCACCGAGGCTCTCTGACAACACACACTATGATGGCATCACAGAGCAGGGCTGTCCGTAGTGCCCCTTTTTCTCTCTTTTAGTTCCCAGGCTGACAGCTGATAACCCTTCCACCTCCAGACATTCCTTTCCTGAAAAGAAAGGGAGGCTGGCTGGCTGTGTGTGTTATCTCTCAGTGCCCTATTAGTTCTGTATTAAAAACCTGTGCTCAGGGTTGTTTTTTCCCCTCTTTTTATGTTCTGTTTCTCTGTTATCCCATATCCTACAGTACTGATATTTTAACACTTTATTTTCTGCATCCTTGTGGTGGTGTGTGTGTGTGTGTGTGTGTGTGTGTGTGTGTGTGTGTGTGTGTGTGTGTGTGTGTGTGTGTGTGTGGTGTGTGGTGTGTGGTTACAAACAGGTGGAGTGTATTTTTGTCTGTTAACAGATTGTTCCTGAATCAATGTTGTGAACAAAGCTACTGTAAAATTACTGTAATGTTGCTGAGGTTATATATTCTTCCCCAGTAAGATCTCTTCTGTAGTTATATATATATATATATATATATATATATATATATATATATATATATATATATATATATATATATATATATATATATCTGAGAGAGAGTGAGGAGAGAGAGGGGGGAGGGAGAGAGAGAGAGAGAGGGGGGGAGGGATGAAGAGAGAGAGAGATGAGAAGAGAGAGAGATGAAGAGAGAGAGTGGATGGAGAGATGAGAGTGAGATGAGAGAGAGAGAGAGAGAGAGAGAGAGTGAATGCGGGTGTGTCTATATCACCAAGTAGTGAAGGACATTAAACAAAACAAAACAAACAAACTGTAAAATTACTCTGTGCATTAATGTCTATGTGGCCTTGCTGTTCATGGAAAAAATATTACTGACTGGTGGTGATCATGTTGTTATACAGACCTGCAGTCCTTTAGTCAGGGTTTGAGTGCTGTGTATTTTTTTTATATATCAGTGAATCATCTAAGAGTAAATAATATAGGAGAGTTGTGTGGCATTAGAGAGGAAGAAGAGTAAATCCAATCATGATGCAAAAGCAGCTCACTGTTGTTTCTCCAAAACTGCACAGCACCACAGAAACCCACCAGGTGAAAAAAAACTTTAGACATTGCTTGTACATACATTAAAAGAAAACTGTCTAAAAGAAGAGACAAAAAAGGCAGATGCAGATACTCAAAGTGTAGTGGACAGGATTAGTGGAAGTTATGTTTTCAGTCACCCATTTTCATTATATAATAAGAAAAGCAAAATGAGTGTTGGGGGATTTTTTTGTGTTTGGTTGGACTGGGCCCATTATATTATCAACTTGTTACTCCTGGTGCCAGCCAAAGTGCCATGAACTCCTCTCATTGCTTTAGTAGCTGTGAAAGAACAGTACACAGAGATGTATAAACAGCTCTGTGAAACAGACACTAACTTTTGCACAGGCCACTGGCCCAGCAGCAGTCAGCCACTGATGGATTGTTTACAGTGGAGTACTTAGCACGTGTCCACAGCCTCCAGGATGAAAGTATAGGGCAAGAAAGGCAGGCAGCAGGCATGCATACAGCCTGTAGTGCATGACCCTGGTTGCTGTTGTTCTAGTTTATTTGACTGTTCCAAGACACAGTTGGAAAATGATGAATTTTACATGAAGGAATTCATTTCTAGATTAATAAGATTAGATTAATTAATCTGCCACAGCAGAAGACATAGAAACTGAACATGTATGTGTTTCCTATCATTATGGTCTGCTTTTTATTATCTTTCTAATGACCAGGCTTAGGGCTTTTTTCCTGTTAGGCATAAAATGTCAGTAGTTATTTTGTACAAGAAGTCAAATCCCCCCTCACAGCCCTGCCTGCATTGGTTGCTGTACAACCCTCCTTTTCCTGCTGTGATATTTATAACTCCCCACTGCTGGCAGCAGGTCATGAACTCTGAGCCAGGCACTAAAAGTAAGGGCAGGAACAGCAGTGAGAGGCTCTCTGATCAACACATACTATGATGACCTCATGAAGGGTCTTTGACCTACACACACTATGATGATATCACGTAGGGTATCTGACCAACACACACTATGATGATATCACGAAGGGTCTCTGAGCAACACACACTATGATGACCTCACGAAGGGTTTCTGACCATCACACACTTTGATGACATCACGTAGGGTATCTGACCAACACACACTATGATGATATCACGAAGGGTCTCTGACCAACACACACTATGATGACATCACGAAGGGTCTCTGACCATCACACACTTTGATGACATCACGTAGGGTATCTGACCAACACACACTATGATGATATTACGAAGGGTCTCTGACCAACACACACTATGATGACCTCACGAAGGGTCTCTGACCAACACATACTATGATGACATCAGGAAGGCTCTCTGACCAGCACATACTATGATGACATCACAAAGGCTATCTGACCAGCATATACTCTGATGACAATCGATATTGCTCTTATTGTAAGAGATTTTAGAATTATTTGTGCATTGGTACTGTGCATGTATGTTGCATATATACAGTGTGTGCATCGTGCATGCACCAGCTCGTGTATGTGTGTGCATGTGAGGAGGGAGGGGTTGGAGAGTGTGTGTGTCTGTGTGTATCTGTGTGTATAATTTTTGTTACTCTCAGTGATTGATGTTTTCTGTTTAGTCTTCGTATACATGGCTTGTCCTTAACTTTACATATCCTGTAGTCCTGTACACCGTGGGGGCACCACTGATGATTTTGCAACCAGCTTCCTCCACTTCCAGCGGTCCTCTGCTTTCTGTAGCAAATTGCTCCACCCAAGGCCTGTCCACTCTCTGATGTTGTCCTCTCATCCTTTTCTCTGTCTGCCTCTTCTCTCCCTCAATGTGCTGTTCCCTGTAAGACTGACTTGGCCAGTCAGTTCAAGATAAAGCTAAAGGAGCTCATCAGATATTTTCACTACAGTTAATTCATAACTCTACACCAGCCTCTATGGTGCAGTGTTTACTGTCCTGGGTTGTGGACCGGAAGGTTGCGGGTTCGAATCCTTTAAGAGGCATAGAGTTTCTTTTCGGACCCTGGCATACTCCTACCCAGAGTGAGTGTGCAGTGGGCTCAGTGGGAAGACTAGGACCACGCAGTCGAGCTTCATTGACAATACGGATACGAGTTTGAGTGATGTTCAAACTACTTTACCAACTCTATAGGTGTCTGTATCTCTCAGCCCGGTTGATACCGGGATATATCATGATAGGAAGTGTGGATTTCAGCCCTATCAAGTAGTCTTAAAGCACATGCACTTCCATAGCAGCATCATTACATCATCTTTATAGTTATTGATCATCACGCAATGATAAAAATTCCTCTGATTTGGTGGACCCCTGTTTCTCTGGTCTCACGGTGACCTCAGACTCGGTTTCCCCATACACTTCTGTGCCTGTGGTGAGTTTGTGTTGGAGCTTCAGGGTGGGAGGCTTACAAGGGAAGGTCATTGGAGGGACGTTGCGGTGGTCGCCACCCTAGGTGGGCAACTCTCTCAGTCTGGCTCCAGGACTGAGCCATTACTGTCGTCAGTAGGGGATACGTAGGTTGTGTCCTGCGTACATTAGTTCCTAACAGGCACCACTGAACACCACCAAAGTGACCCAGCAGCTGTGCAGGGCCCCTCTGGCTGGTGATCCTATGGCGGCGTGACATTAATGATCTCTGTGTGGACTTCTCACTCAGAGGATTAGACATGAAGAATCTGGGTATGGCTGGGGCGTAGAGATTGAACTGAATGGCGTGAGAACAACGGGACTGGAACGTCGCAGAAGATGGGGCAGCATCAACATAATCAAAAATCCTAACTCTACAATGGACTTCTTACTGAATGTAAAATTGACAGTTCTGTAATTCTTTGTATGCCAACAGTACTTAAGATACCACAATGGTGGCGCAAAATGGCTAAATTTGATGTTTTGTTTTGTTTTGTTTTGTTTAATGTCCTTCACTACTTGGTGATATAGACACACCCGCATTCTCTCTCTCTCTCTCATCTCTCTCTCTCTCTCTCTCTCTCTCTCTCTCTCTCTCTCTCTCTCTCTCTCTCTCTCTCTCCTCTCTCTCTCTCTTTCTCTCTCTCTCTCAGATATATATATATATATATATATATATATATATATATATATATATATATATATATATATATATATATATATATATATAACTACAGAAGAGATCTTACTGGGGAAGAATATATAACCTCAGCAACTGATGTTATGAACTGCTGAGAGGCATACAAAACTTCTTGAACAGTGGCATATCTTTTTTTTAAAAATCTAATCCTCTCCTTTTAAAAAGGTCAATAAGAATTGGGCAATCAAACAATAAGTGGTGGATTGAAAGAGGTTGAGAACAGCAACATGACACGTTTTTAGAATATTTGGTATTCCATGCATTCAACCTCAGTTTATACATTAAAATTTCTAGTTTACGTGAACATGAAATACGTTCAAAATGTGATGTCTTCATTTTGGAATGCATTCTATTCATCAATCTTGCACTAATTTCATACGAGGACAATACAAGATTGGAATCAAACGTTTCAATACTACGATCAGAGGCACCTTGTCTTGCTAATGAATCAACCAACTCATTCCAATAAATTCCACAGTGAGAAGGGACCCAACATAAAGTTATCTGAATCCCTCTACTTGCAATACAATGTATCAAAAATTTAATCTGAAATATAATATCTGTCCTTATTTTCCCTTGCCAATTATTTAGTGCCTGCAATACTGCTTTTGAATCAACACAAAAAATTATGTGGCAAATATCAAGAGCCATATCAGACAAAAACTTCAAGGCCATAAAAATTGCAAATAATTCAGACGTAAAAATGGAAAAATGTTCTCCTAAATGAAACGACTTTTGTACTTTTAAAGCAGGAATCACAAATGCTGCGCCACTTCTGCCTGATTCCAATACAGATCCATCAGTATACACTTTTAAATAATTGGAATAATTACATTCAATGTGGCTTTTTACATCAACAGTGAGAAGATTTTGATCTTCATTTTTTTTTTTACATCAGTGTAATCAATGTCAAAGCTAGCTGAAATATGTTCCCACGGAGGCATTAGGGGAACCATCGGTAAATTTGGAATCGTTGCTATGTCAATGCCAATTTCTTTCATTAATGAATTAGTATAATTTTTAATTGGCAGCAGAAATGAAATATCGCATGCTCGTTTTGGATAATCAGTGTCTTGATCCATAAGTATTTCATCTTTTACTGAATTTGGAATAGATAGACTCCGAATCACGTACTTTGATACCGCCAATCTTCGTTGATCAGAAAGAGATAACAAATGTGCTTCTTTATAAGTATTAGCTGTGTTAGCATGTGTTGGAACACCAAGTGCTATCTTTATGGCTTTACTGTCTAAACTTTGTAATTTTTTAAGCAGATAATCTGCAGCAGAAAAATAAACTTCTTGTCCATAGATTAATTTTGAGCGTACTAAAGATTGAGCCAAATGTATCAGTGTTTTAGTATCTTGACTCCATGCCTGAAAACTTATTACTTTTAAAAATTTCAGTCTTTTTCTAGCCTCGGTTATTAAGTGGTCGATGTGCATCTTCCAGCTCAACTTTCTAGTTAAAATTACGCCTAAGAATTTTACATATGGTTTATACTTAAGCACTGTTCCTTCTAATTTTAGGGTTGGTAATTTTGATGGATTTTCACCATTATTAAAGAGCACAAGACATGTTTTTTCTGCAGATAGTTCTAACTTTTTTTCCTTCATAAAGCTACAGAATTTATTTAATTCATCTTGATATAAATGTTCAACATAATTGGTAACTCTCTTTTTGGTGTTTTTCCTAACTGAAGTATTTATCCATATTGCGATATCATCAGCATACTGAACGACTTGAGTATTAGTTGACAAACAACTAGGGAGATCATGTACAAGAATAGAAAACAACATGGGAGCAAGCACTGATCCCTGCGGTATACCTAAATTGATAGATTTATAGGATGAGTAAGCTGAGCCCAATTTAGTGCAGATTGATCTATTAGATAAAAAATTGTGAAGATATTTATATAACATTCCATTGATACCAATATTCTTCAATTTATGCAACAATTTTTCATGACAGACTCTATCGTATGCTTTCTTCACATCAAAGAATGTGGCTAACACACTTTTCCTTCTGGCAAATTGTTTTTTAATCTGGTGAGTTAATTTAACTAAGTGATCAGAAGTACATCTCCCCTTTCGAAAGCCAGCCTGATTAGTTGGGATAACATTATTCTTTTCACAATAATGAAACAGACGCTTATGTATAATTTTTTCCATTACTTTACCCACATGTGAAGTAAGAGCAATTGGTCTATAACTATCTATTGATGACCTCAACTTACCTTTCTTAAGGATTGGAACTACTATAGACTGCCTCCAGATACTAGGAAGAGTGCCATTTATCCAACACTTTTGGAAAAATGAATAAAGCTAAATTTGATATCGATTGTGTCATTACCAGATAGGACAACTTCAATGTTTCATCTTGAACGTAAGAGAACATCTTGAAACTAATCATCAAAAATCACTCAAAATGCCTGTAGATGGATCATTTTATAACCAAGTGCAGGATCAGGATTTGGTACCTCTACTTTCAAAATCTAAAACGCCTATTTTCGTAGGAGAGGTTTTGTATTTTACAACATAACCATATACAATCGTTATGGCACTCATGACAAAATTGACAAAACTGCATACACACGGGGACTGGATGTAAAAAAGCACATACGTGCTCATTCCATTATCCTCCATATAAAAGAATAACTAGATAAATAAAAAATAGATATGGTTGGCTTCTGACAAGTGTTGATCATGTCAACTGCGTTGACTCAGAATCCGTTTTATATTGATTACAATACTGGTATAATAAAAAAAAAAAGAGAGAGAGAGAGAGAGAGAGAGAGAGAGAGAGAGAGAGAGAGAGAGAGAGAGAGAGAGAGAGAGAGAGAGAGAGAGAGAGAGAGAGAGAGAGAGTGCCTTCAAGCGCCTGGGCTTTATCACAGTTCTTGATTAAACCATTGATGCTGGGTGCAACAGCAAAGTGAGAGGCTGTATGATCAGGGGTTTTCCCTCTCATGTAATTCCACTTTACAGTTTAGCCTTTACTAATCGACTATGACTCTCTGACTAGGAAGCTTGACTTGCACAGTCCTTATGTGCTGCAGCCCTGGAGTCCAGTTGGCCTTTGGAGAACATCCCCAACGCCGTCCTTATGTCCTCTTGGCCGAGAGAGTGGGGGTGTGCTGTGGGCAAGAAGTGTAATAATGTCTTGCTGGTTTCCTTCCCATTGTGCCATTTTCGAAAAAGAGCCTTATAAAGGTAAAGGTAAAGGTGTCTCATTACCTATGTGGTCGTAGGGGAGCGAGGCATCACAGACCTCAGCTTCTCTAAGGGCCAGCGTATTGAGGGCGGCGCCCATCTCCTCTCCCTCGCAGCTTTACCTTCCCTGACCCTAGAGAGGGCAGGTACCCATTGACAGCTGGGTAAACTGGGGGGGGGGGACTGTACTAAAGCCAAGGCGCGCAAACGGTCACCCATCCACTTGGTAACCACGCTCCACGCTGCTTAACTTGACTGGGGAAAAGCCAGCGCTCTGACCACTTAGCTATCCCCCATTATACAACTTGGCTAAAAACAAAGGTGCAAAGAGAGAACTGGCAGAAACTATATTGAAACGGGATTTTCATGAAATTTCATTCTCTATTAGAGAATCACACAAATAATCGGTGGATCGGTGGTCTAGAAGGTAATGCACCTTGCCTAGAAAGCGAAAAGTCCAGGTTGGAGTGTAAGTGGTTTTAATCCCGTTTGGGCCCAAATCTTTTTCCCCCATCCATTAGACTATGAGTGGTGGTCTGGGCGCTAGTCTTTCGGATGAGACGATAAACCGAGGTCCCTTGTATTACACATCATTATTTAGCACACAGAAAAGAGCACACGGCAACAAGGAGGTAATCCCTGGCAAGATTCTGTAGAAAAAATCCTCTCTGATAGGGAAACAGATACAGTTGCAGACAGAGAAAAAAAATAATGGGTAGGGGCTGCACTTGTGGCGACGAGCTCTCCCCGGGGAGAGCAGCCCGGATTTCACATAGAGAAATCTGCTGTGACATAAAAGTGGTATAAAATAATTTTTCTAATGTTCCC
>CM060332.1:57260734-57266348 GCA_030674155.1 Stramonita haemastoma | reverse complement strand
CTTAATGCTCTGGTCAGCGATTGTTTTCTTAAAGCATTATTGCGGGTAGGTAAAACATGTCTGTGTTGGTTCTTTTAATCTGTCTGTCTTCCGTTGTTGTCTTCTTCCCAGCAGATTGCAGGTAGGTAAACATGTCGTCTGTCTGTCTTTGTTGTCTTCTGTCTGCCTGTCTGTCTGTCTGTCTATCTGTGTGCCTGTCAATGTCTGTCTATTTGGTCCTTCTGTTGCTTGTCTTTTGTCTAGTCGCCTGTTGCATTTTTTGTCTACATATATGCGTCTGCCTGCTCCCCTTTTGCCTGTCTGCTGTTTTGTCCGTTATTTGTTGTTGTCTGTCTGTCTCCCTTCCTCCCTGCCTGCCTGTTGCCCTTGTCCATATGTGTCTGTCTTCGTTTTTGCTGTCTGTTTGTTTGTCTTTCTGTCTGTCTTACAGCGCTATTGAGGTGGATAAAAGTCTTGTCTGTTTTTCCCTGAAGTCAGAATGGGATACCTTCAGGGTTTTGGGCCCAAAAAAAAAAGGTCGCATACTACAAAATCTTGGCAGCATTGAACCTGGGCTTAGCTTTGTGCCTTGTGCCCGGTACTATACCAATTGACTTGGTGGGGTTTTTTGCATTTCTGCGTTATGAATTTATGATTGTATTCTCTGCCTGTCTCTTTTTTTTGTCTCTTCTTCTCGTTTTTTTTTGTCTGTCTGTCTGCCCCTTTTTTTTCTTTGTCTCTCCTCTCTCTTCCTCTTCTCCTCTTTTTCTCTGTCTCTCTCTCTCTGTCTCTCTGTCTCTGTCTCGTCTGTTCTGTCTCTGTTTTTCTGTTTTGTCTGTCTTGTCTGTCTGTCTGTCTGTCTGTCTGTTTTTCTCTCTCTCTTCTCTCTCCCCTTCTCTCTCTCTCTCTTCTTCTCTTCTCTCCTCCCCCTTTCTTCTCTTCTCTCTCCTCTCTTTTTCCCTCTCTCTCTCTCTCCCCCCCTCTGGGACGGATGTAAAAAAGGCACATGGGTGCTTTTTCAGACCTCGAGAAAAGGGGAAATTTGATTGTTTGGTTTGGGTTGGATCTCTGTCTCTGTCTTGTCTTGCTCTCTCTCATAACACCACACCCCACACACACACACACACACACACACACACCACACACACACACACCACACCACACACACACACACACACACAACACCCACACACGTACGCGAGTGCGGGAACGCCCACTTATGATGCAAAAAATGTAATATCAATTTCCCTGCCTTGAATAACTTTTACCCTGCCTTCCCCCCTGTGCCAAAAAACTTTCCTGTGTTAGTTTTTTGTTTTTGTGTTTGGTTGTGTGTGTGTGGTTTTGTGTGTGTGTGTGTGTGTGTGGGGGTGTGTACTGTTTCCTTTTTGTCTTACCAGGGAACGTTGCATGGGGTTTTTTTTTTCTCATTTAAAACTGTTTCTCACCTAGTAGAAAAAATTTTGGGCTTTTTCACACCTAAATGGATATACTGTGGGGGGGGGGTGGGGGGTAATCATTTGTTTTTTCAAATTCCTTATTTTTTTGGTTTAGCAATCCTGATCAATTATTTTATGGAAAAAGGTAACTGTAATGTGTCTCTAGCCTATGTGTTGTTGGGGCGAGGTGTTGGCCCTCAGCTTCTCCTGGGTACATATTGAGGGCGGGCCCCATCTCCTCTCCTTCGCTGCTTTTTACCCCCTTAAAAAAAGAGGAGGGGTCCTTTACAGCGGGTGAATGGGGAACGTACTAAAGCCAAGGTTTTTGCAACCGGTCACCCACCCAAATTTGGTAAACCATGCTCGATACTGCTTTCGGGGTTTGGGTTTGGGGAAACCTTTGTGTCGATGTTTTTTTAAAATTTGTGCTTCAGCTCTTCATCATGTCAAGGATTATTTTTTCTGCTTGATCGTTTTATCTCGCTTTAAAAAAGGAAAAACGCCTTGTAATTTTAGTTTGTGTGTTTTTCTTTCAATTTTTTTTTTTCTTGAAATGTCTTGCTGTACCTGAAATGATGGAAATCAAATGATTTCATTTACTGATAATCTGCAGTCCGTTGTTTTTTTCTAGACTGGTTTTTGTTTGAAGGTCCGTTTTAGCCCAAACACTGTTTTTTTTGTGCTTTAAATCTTTCGCCCGTGAAACTTTTTTTTTACATTGTATGTGTTGTCCTGCTTTTTTACCTTATCAGTTGTATATTTCTTAGTGCTGAAACATTATAGAATTTTTTTTATTTTCTTGAAAAATAAAATTAAAAAATTGAGATAATTGATTCTGGATATTTCAAAAAAAGCAATGTTAATTTTAAAACATCACATTTTAAAATGTTGCTAGTTTCGGAATCCCTTTGTAATGCTCTTAGATTCACCCCCAAAATCAAAAAGGGGGGGTTCCTTCCCAGTTTTGCAAAAAACAAATCGCTACACCATCCCCCCTTTTTAGTGAACCTCGGAAATTTTGCAGAGTAACAAAGAAGAAAAAAAAAAAAAAAAAAACAAGCAAAAAAAAAAAGATCCGACATTGTACTTCTTCTCGTTTAGTAGTCGGGGCCCTGCCTCAACCAGACTGTTCCTTTCATAAGCTGTCACTTCATCTGCTACGGTTCTGAAACCTTCACAGACTCACTGAGGTCGCCGTGTTTTTTCACATCAAAGGATGCCACCACCAAAACAGCGTCCCTGCTTTTGTTCCTCCGACTTGATCGCACTCTACTTCTTCCTGACGGGAAAAGGGGACTTTTCAGAACTGTGAAAAATTCAATTTTCATGCTGTGTGTCTTTGTTTTCAAGTCTGGGTGTTCTTTTGTCCTTTTGTAAAAACTCTGTAATACCGATTCTTCTTTTTTTGTCGTGTCGAAGACTCGACAGCAACCATTGTTTTTGTCATTGACCAAAAAAAGCTCTGCACTGCTGCTAAGCGCCTGAAAAGTTTGGCCCCCGCACATCAAATCAAATCAAAAAAATTTAATTTCTTTCATTTTGACGAAAATGAATAAACACTCGTGTTCTTTTTTTTTTTTTTTAATTCAGTCCACTTTGGTGGCGGGAATTGTTAATTCAAGCTTTTGGTAAAAAAAAAAAAAAAAAAAAAGTAGGAGAATGGACACGGAAAAGGGAGGGGGAAAAAAGTCGGGGAAAGGGGGGGGTGACTGGAAAAAAAAAGGAACAAAAGGGAGAAACAAATAGAAAAAAATAGAAAAAGGGGGGATAAAACCCGACAGAATTTCCAGAAGGTGGGGTGGGGAAATTTATATTTTTGACAGCCACTGGACCCCACTGGGGGGAAATTCTTGTTTTCAAAATTTTTTCTTCTTTTTTCTTCTCCCCTCCTCCTCCCCTCCCCCCCTCCTCCCCCCCCTCCTCCTCTCCTCCTCCTTTCCTCCCTTTTCCTCCTTCCGTTCGCTTTACACCTCGATGTGTCTGGGGAAAAAAAATTTTGACATGTTCTTTTCCCGCTCCCCTCGTGGGCCGTACAGCTTGGTCTGTAGGGTTATCTCCCTCGGCCACACTTTCTTCTCGGTCGCTGAAAAGTGTACACCTCTGAAGGATTTGCCTGTTGGTTTTTTTTTTTCTTGTTTTAAACTACCTTGTCGTCAGATTTATGATTTACATAAAAATTTTTTTTGCCTGTTTGTCTTCGTCTGTCTTGTCTCTCGTTGTGTCTGTCTGTCCCCTAAATTTATCTTAGTGTGTCCTTTTACCCATTGTCTCTGTCTCCTTGAACTGTCACTGTC
This sequence comes from Stramonita haemastoma, assembly GCA_030674155.1. Lineage (NCBI taxonomy): Eukaryota > Metazoa > Mollusca > Gastropoda > Neogastropoda > Muricidae > Stramonita > Stramonita haemastoma. The sequence continues at coordinate 57,262,636 of CM060332.1, read as the reverse complement.
TCTTTTTAGGGGCCCCATTTCCTCTTCTGTCCCTTTCCCCCTTTTCTGTCCCCGTGTCTGTGTGTGTGTGTGTGTGTGTTGTGTGTGTGTGTGTGTGTGTGTTTGTGTGTTTGTTTTTGTGTGTGTTTTGTCTTCTGTCTGTCTGTCTGCTGTTGTCTGTCTGTTGTCTGTCTTCATCTCTCTCTCTCTCTCTCTTCTCTCTCTCTCTCTCTCTCTCTCTCTCTTTAATACACCAACACACACACAAACATACACAGTAGGCCCCAACACACACGCGACGCAAGCACATTCCAAAAAACCGCCGCGGCGCACAAACCCCCACACACACACACCACCACAAAACCACAAAACACACCACAACACCCAAAAATACAAACATACAACCAAAACACACACCAATCGTGGAAAGAATCGAAAAAGACAAATGAATCCGTTTAAATATTTTTTTAATCTAATTCCAGACCCCTCTTTTTTTTTCTGGAATTAATATTTTTATTTCCATTCTCTTTTTAGGGGAGAGAGAGAGGAGAGGGAGGGGTGGGGGTTATGTGAATGGCTATTGAACAAAGGTTTTGTGTGTGTGTGTGGTGTGTGTGGGGTATGTTGTGTGTTGTGTGGTTGTGTGTGTGGTGGTGTGCGTGTGTGTGTGTGTGTATTGTGTGTGTGTGGTTTTAGGTTGGTGTGTGTGTGGTTTTCGGTGTGTGTGTATGTGTGTGTTTTCTTTTTCTTTCTTTTATTCTTTATATCGAGGATAAAAAGGGAAATAAGCAATCATGTGTTTTTTCATCCGGCCCCGTTGTGTATGCAGTTTGTAAATTTTGTCATCTTTCCCACAGGCAACCGATGGCCCCCTCTTACGAAAAAGCGGGAACAGGATTTTTTAAGTGGCGCAAGTGTTCTGCGTGCGTTCGCACACGGGGGGCCTCGGTTTAAAAATCTATCGAAGGGCTTTTGGGGAGGAGGGGGGTCAGCATGTTTAATCCCGGAAAAAATTTCCTCGACCGGACTCGAAATGGGGCATCAAAATTTCCAGGCAATGTTTTTTGACTACAAGGTATCCGTCCCCCCGGTGGTTGGTGCGTGTTTGTGGGGGTGTGTGTGTGTTGTGTGTGTGGTTGGTGTGTGTGTGGTGTGTGTGTGTGTGGTGTGGTGTGTGTGGTGTTGTGTTAAAGTCAAAGTCAAAGTCAAATCAATTTTTATTTTTAGATGGACATTTAATGAGCAATGATGTGTTTTTTTACAAGCCATCTATCTATTTGGAATAAAAAATATTTCATCAAAAATCATTTCTTTTGTGTGTGTTCTGTATGTCTGTTTTGTGTCGTTTGTCTGTGTGTCTGTGCACCTCTGTGTGTGGTTACCGGAAAAAAACAAAAAAAAAAGTAATTTTGTCAATTAAATCGCCATAATACGGTGAAATCAATGAGGAAGCTGATTTAAAGAAATGGTAAAACCCAAAAAATAGAAAGACAGAGAGACAGACAGAGAGACAGAAGACAGACAGACGGACAGAGAAAAAAGAGAGACAGACAACAGACACACAGAAGAGACGCAATGTGTAAAACCAAAAAAAGAGAAGAAAGACAGACAGAGGGAAAAAGCAGAAAAAAAAGAGACAGAGGAGACAGAGAAAACAGATAGCGACAGCCACAAGAGAGGACAGATAGAGACAGAGAGAGACAGATAGAGACAAAAGAAGAAGAGAGAGAAGATAGGACAGATGAGACAGAGAGAGACAGGAGAGACAGTAGAGGGCAGAAGAGAAGGAGGGACAGATAGAGACAGAGAGAGAACAGAGAGAGACAGAGTCAAACGAGACAGAAAAAACGGAGAGTGAAGGGGAGAGGGGGGGAGGGGGGGGGGGTGATAGAGAAAAGAGAAATTTTCCTCCCCCCTCCCTCC
>CM060332.1:57245734-57255734 GCA_030674155.1 Stramonita haemastoma | reverse complement strand
GAGAAGGGGAAGAGAGAGAGAGAGAGATCAAATCAAATCAAATCAAATCAAATCAAATCAAATCAAAATTTTATTTCCAGATGGTACATTGAGTCAGCAATAAATTTGCTTTTTTCATCAAGCCATCTATCTAAAAAATAAATAAAAAATAAATAAATAAATAAAAAAACAAACAAACCCGCACACAAACAAAGAAATAAAAAACAAATACAAAAATCCATTTAAACAAAAAACAGAATAACAGAAATGAAGCAGCAAGCAAACAAGCAAGTTAACCAAGAAAACCCCACCCCAAAACTATATAGTTACAACATTGTTACAACTTATAACGAAAAATAATACTGAAAAGGAACTAAAGAAAATACAATGATTATAATAACAACAATAATAATAACAATAGTGATGATAATAATGATGATAATAATGTACTGTAAGACTCACTCTTTCACGTAGGCTACACACACACACACACACACACACACACACACACACACACACACACACACACACACACACACACACACACACACACACACACACACACACACACACATACAAACGCGCGCGCGCGCGCGCGCGCGAGAGAGAGAGAGAGAGGAGAGAGAGGAGAGAGAGAGAGAGAGAGAGGAGAGAGAGAGAGAGAGGAGAGAGAGAGAGAGAGAGAGAGAGAGAGAGAGAGAGAACAATGAACAATGAACAATGAACAAATTTTATTTAAAGAGGGTAATGGCATAAGCAAACATGCTTTTTTACAACCAGCCCTCTGGGCCAAGAAAAAAAGAAGAGAAAGAGAGAGAGAGAGAGAGAGAGAGAGAGAGAGAGAGAGAGAGAGAGAGGAGAGAGAGAGGAGAGAGAGAGGAAGAGAGAGAGAGGAGAGAGGAGAAGAGAGAGAGGAGAGAGAGAGGAAAATCATGGTCCAAGGGAGGGAACTTTGTTAACTGTGTTCCGAAGTTTCCACGACATAGTTAATGTTCTTCCCAGTGTGTGTTTAAAATATTTGTGAACAATCCGAAAACAGATAAAGTTGTTTTTTTTTTCTGTTTCTTTGTTTGAGATGGATTTTTATTTGTTTTGGTATTCTTTTAGGAGGTGGGGGGGGTGTTTCTCTTTTTCTCGTTCTGTCTTTCTTTCTTTCTTCCTTCCGTCCTTTCTGCTTTTAATTTTTGTTCATTTAATTTCCTCTTTCTATTCGCTTATTTAAGGTAGGGGGGTTCTTTGGTTGTTTGAAGGGTTTCGCCTTTTTTTCTGAAATTTCTCTTTTACTTTCGTTCTTTCTAATAAGTTCCTACGCTTTTGAATGAATGTATATGCGTGTGTATGTGTGTTCCTGCTCTGTGTTGTGTGTGTGTGTGTGTGTGTGTGTGTGTGTGTGTGTGTGTGTGTGTGTGTGTGTGTGTGTGTGTGTGTGTGTTGTGTGTGTTTCTTTTATTTTGATGATAATGGACTTAGCACTCATGTGCTTTTTTTTACATCCAGTTCCCATGTGTATGCAGTTTTGTAAAATTTTGTCATCCGTTCCCACCGGCACTAAATGGCCTACTCTTCCGAAAAGCGGAACGGGTTTTAACCTGTGCGCAAGATGTTCTGCGTGCGTTTGCACACGGGACCTCGGTTTATTGTCTCATCTGTGTGTGTGTGTGTGTGTGTGTGTGTGTGTGTGTGTGTGTGTGTGTGTGTGTGTGTGTGTGTGTGTGTGTTATTATTATATCACCTTTTCCTATCCCGCAGTCTGTGAACCGTGGGGGCACCAATGAAACTTTTGCAACTATTGCAATACAGTACCATACATTGCAATACAGTACAATACACTGCAATACAGTACCATACATTGCAATACAGTACAATACACTGCAATACAGTACAATACACTGCAATACAGTACAATACCCTGCAATACAATATAATACAGCACCAAAAATGTAGTGGTCGTATTTTTCTCAAAATAGAAGCTTTCTTTATAGCACCTCACATGTTCATTCGTTCGTTTATTCTTTTATTAACTCATTCATTTGTTCATGTAATCACTCCCCCATTCATTCATTTAATTACTTATTCATTCATTCATTCCCTTATTCGTTCCTTCATTCATTCCTTCATTCACTCACTTATACATCCATTCACTCATTCATTTCATTCATTCACTCAGTTACTCACTCTTTCATTCGTTCATTCACTCATTCTTTCAATCATTCACTTATTCTGGCAATTTGACGACCCAGGTTCGAGTCCGGTCGAGGAAATTTTTCTCCTGGAGTTAACATCAGTGCTGACTCCACTCTCCCCAAAAGTCCTTCGGATGAGACTTTAAACCGAGGCCCCGTGTGCAAACGCATGCAGAACATCTTGCGCACACGTTAAATCCTGTTCCGCTTTTCGTAAGAGTAGGCCATCGTGTGCCGGTGGGAGCAGATGACAATATTTACAAAAAACTGCATACACACGGGGACCGGATGAAAAAAAGCACATGGTTGCTTATTCTGCTATCCTCGATATAAGAGAATAAATAAATAAATTAAATAAATAAACTCATTCATTCATTCATTCATTCCTCATTCACTCCTTTACTTAGTCATTTATTCATTCATTCACTTATTCATTCACTCACTCATTCAATCATTCACTCACTCATTCATTCATTCACTCACTCACTTATTCATTCATTCATTTACTCACTCACTCATTCATTCATTCATTCCCTTATTCGTTCCTTCATTCGCTCATTCACTTACTCACTCACTTATACATCCATTCATTTATTCATTTCATTCATTCACTCAGTTACTCATTCTTTCATTCGTTCATTCACTCATTCATTCACCCATTCACTCAGTCATTCACCCATTCAGTCATTCACCCATTTATTCATCCACTCCTTCATTCACTCCTTCCTTCATCCATCCATCCATCCATTCTCCCTTTACAGAACTTCAGGAGCATTACGCCTGCTGGACCATGACGTCACAGGTGTCGGCAGAGTGCATTCAAAACAAAATGGCGGACTTCCGACGTCAGGCGACGTCATCTGATGACGTCATTGTGGCGTCATTATCGTCATCGTCACCCGCCCCTACGACAATCTCGTTACTCTCCTCTGTGGACACAGACGCGAGAGGAAGACAAAGCACTGTGACTTTGGAGAACTTGCGGATATATTGCAAGTGAGTGAGAGAGAGTGTGTGTATATGTGTGTTGTGTGTGTGTGTGTGTGTGTGTGTGTGTGTGTGTGTGTGTGTGTGTGTGTGTGTGTGTGTGTGGATGGGGGGGGAGGGAGAGGGGGCTGTGTGTGTGTGTGTGTGTGTGTGTGTGTGTGTGTGTGTGTGTGTGTGGTGTGTGTGTGTGTGTGTGTGTGGAGAGAGAGAGAGAGAGAGAGAGAGAGAGAGAGAGAGAGAGAGATGGAGGTGGACACATGTTTGTGTTCGTATATGTCTATAGACATATAAGTGTGTGTGTGTGTGTGTGTGTGTGTGTGTGTGTGTGTGTGTGTGTGTGTGTGTGTGTGTGTGTGAAAGAAAAACAGACAGACAGACAGACAAAGAAGCAGGGACAAGACACCAGCAGATAATCAGACAAACGAAGCCAAGAGACGTTAAAATGAAGATGAAGAAAAACAACACACACACAACACACACACACACACACACACACACACAACACACACACACACACACACACACACACACACGCACACACACCTTTATCTAACAAAAAAAGACTCTTAGTACAATAACATTTACCCACAGAACAACCAAAAAACAAACAAATTAACACACACTTCAAATTTCTGTCGCAGCACCTCCCCAGCAAATTCTTCACTGCTTTCAACCAGCGCTGTACGAGTTCTGTCCCTTGGAGATCTCTCGTCTGTTGGAGAACACGTATCTTGCCTTTCAACCACCCCTGTGTCAGCAGCAGGAAAACATAGTGTCGGAGGACGCCTGTGTGACAGAAGACACAACAACAGTGACGTCATCATCTGGACACAAAGTGCCTTTTGGACTACTCTCCCCTTTCTTGATGATGATGATGATGATGTCATTGTCGTCTGCTTATTTTTAGACAAGCTCTCGGGTAATGTGCTCTGATTTCGTGTGGAGGAGAGCTTGTTTTTGTCCTTGAATTGTTCTGGAACAGTCTAGTGGCGTATATGGTTAATGCTACTGTTCAGAATACGAAAGGTGCTTGGTTCGAATCTAAGTTGAGTTTTTGTTTTTTGGTCCTACGATATTTTTTTAGTGTTGATCCGGATGCGAGGGGTTTTTTTTCAATGAAATGATAAACTGAAAGTGTGCGACTTAGGTTTTGTGCACCTATAATACATTTTAAAAGCCCACAAACGTGGACAAAAGAGGGAGTGATGTTTTGGCTTTGGTAACATTGGTTTTCTTGTCAAGAATATCTTGAATTTTCGCGAATAGAAATCTAACGCGAGTGTTATGCTTTTCAATGCAATTCTTTTGAACAAAAACGTTAACAGTAACCTGTTATGACTGAACAGCGCTTTCGGGTAAAAGCCAAGACTAGTCTAGTCAAATTCTTTGTTACAACAAAAAAACAACAGAAACTATCAAGGCAACTGGAAAAAGCATACATCAAACCAATCAAATTATACTTAGTAAGATTTGCCGTCCATCATTTCAAAAATAATATGGGAAAGCATACATACAAAGTAATCTGATCAGCTATCAGTTTGGTCACAAAGTCTTTCTGAATGGTTAGGATTGCATAGTAAAGGCAAGGTGCCTTTGATTCTGCTTATTCAATAATAATATTTGACTTAGTTTCTGTTCTATTCTCCCATTTTAAATGCCGGTGAAGTGCTTTCGTAATTTGTGAGCAGATTCCTGCCAATTTTTCCAAATTGTCTCTGAATCCAAAATATCTTTTATAAGCTTCATGGCACCCCCCTTTGTTTGTAGAAAGCGAAAGAATGGGAAGGAAATAAGAAGACCAAAATGCTATGACTGAAAACAGTATTCAGCTAACGAATGATTCATCCACCCCCGTATTCTAAGACATTGGTCAAAAATGAAATTCCTATCGTGTGTATGCGTACATGATTGCTATGGTACATGAATGCGTGTGCATGATAAGCCTGCCGTGGGCTCATAGCGTGCATGTGCATAAAGTGTACGTTGCATATGCGTGCATACATGTGCAAGTTTTCGTGTGCCATTGCTGGCAAGCGCACACACTTGGTACAAACTAAGAACTTGTTTTTTTTAAAGAATGTACAGGTATTGTTTTTTTCTCCATCTTTGCTAAAATTGTAAATAAAGCGCTTTGTTGTTGAATGCTACAGAGTAGTCAAGATGCGTTCAAAGAAAAATGAATACTATGTGTGTTTTTGTTTGATTGATTTCTGTTCTTCAAAAAATCTCTACCATTGTTGGTTGTAAAAGTTTGACGTTTGCGGGCAAACGACACCTTTTCTTTCAACAATGTTACATTGGGTTTTTTTGGTGTAAAGGATTGTGTCTTCATTTTTTGTTTGATTTGTGCTTCCTGTCCAGTAATGTGTTTGGCTTTATGGGGAAAGAAACCGTTTGGGAATTATACGTATTGGAACAAGTTTTTGTTTAACAGGAAAATCTCTCTGCTATGACATTTTACGGTGGGTTGAGTGGAGTTATTTGTGTTTTTCTTTGTTTGTTTGGGAAAAGGGGTTGTTGTTTTCTTTCTTTTGTTTCTTTTTTTTCTTTGTTTTTCCTTGTTTGTTTTGGCATTGCTTTATTGTTGTTTTGTTTTGGGGTTTGCTGGTTTTTGTTTTGGGAGGCGCGTCTCTCTCTCTCTCTCTCTCTCTCTCTCTCTCTCTCTCTCTCTCTCTCTCTCTCTCTCTCTCTCTCTCTCTCTCTCTCTCTCTCTCTCTCTCTCTCTCTCTCTGTGGAGTTGGGGGGGGGGGGGGAGGACTAGGAGTACTGCGTTTTTGCTGTGTTTTAAAAATGCTTGTAGTATACTATTGTTGTTTTTTTCAGATGTTTCGCCTTCCCATTATGTTGATTTAGAATTGTTGTCAGTGTGATTTTTGCTGAAATAGTTTTTGTATAGAAGCTAATATCTTGTAGAATTTTATGTACTTGTTTCTGTTTTTTCTCAAGGGATGTAATAGTGTATAACTTGTTATGTTGGTGCGTACGTTACATGTGTGCAAGTGAATGTGTGTGCGTATGTGTGAGTTTGTGTGTGTGTGTGTCTGTGTGTGTGTGTTTGTGTGCGTGCGTGCGCGCGCGCGCGGTGTGTTTGTCTGTGTGTGTACGTGCGCGCGTGTGTGTGTATGTGTGTGTGACGTCAGTTCCATATTCCTGATTTTTAAAAATGTATCTGTGAATACTTATAGTTTGCTACTACTTGTCATTCAGTATGAATCTTGCCTAAGACTACTTATTGCCTTTATACACTGTTAATCCCGAAATCGGAATGCAGCTACCTTAATGATGAGTAAAACGGTCGCATATGCAAAACCTCACATTTTGGTAAAAACTCTGACCTCTAGCCCAGGACCGAAAATATATATTTTTAATTATTTGTACCGTTAACCAACGTGTGTGCGAACGCACGCAGAACATCTTGCGCACACGTTAAATCCTGTTCCGCTTTTCGTAAGAGTAGGCCATTGTGTGCCGCTACACACGGGGACTGGATGTAAAAAAGCACACGAGTGTTTATTCCATTATCCTCGATATAAAAGAATAAATAAATAATCAAATAAATAAGTAAATAGATAAACAAATAAATAAATAAATAAAATGTTAACAACGAATGCCATTTACGTTTTTGCCCGTTAGTTTTTTTATGATAATGGTGATCTACAACAATGACAAAAATGTTAAAGATGACAATAATTTTGTTGTTGTTGCTGTTATTTCTGTTGCTACTTTCTGTTTTATTTTGTTGTTGTTGCTGTTGCTATTTTCTGCTTTATTTTGTTGTTGTTATTGTTACTGGTGTTGTCGTGCTGCTGGTATTGTTACAGATTTTATCGATTGTTGTTATTATCATTGCTGTTATTTTTGTGTTGATAACAACAATAATGATGGTGTTGGTGATGAGGGTGATGGGAAGAGAGAGGCTGGGGTACTTTTGTTATTGAAAAGAATTCTCTCTCTCTCTCCTCTCCTACTCTCTCTCTCTCCTCTCTCTCTCTCTCTCTCTCTCTCTCTCTCTCTTCTCTCTCTCTCTCTCCGTACTCTCTCTCTCTCTCTCTCTCTCTCTCTCTCTCTCTCTCTCCTCCTCTCTCTCTCTCTCTCTCTCTCTCTCTCTCTCTCTCTCTCTCTTATCTCTGTATCTCTCTCTCTCTCTCTCTCTCTCTCTCTCTCTCTCTCTCTCTCTCTCTCTCTCTCTCTCTCTCTCCCTCTCTCTCTCTCTCTCTCTCTCTCTCTCTCTCTCTCTTCTCTCTCTCTCTCTCTCTCTCTCTCTCTCTCAACCTTAAAGTTAAGCAAAACTGTTACAGACATGCAGGAATCTGTAAAGTTTGTGTTTATGATGATAAGTGTGTATGTAACAGCTCCTACGTGCGTGTATATACTTGGTCTGCCTGTCTGTCTGTCTGTCTGTCTGTCTGTCTGTCTGTCTGTCTGTCTGTCTGTCTGTCTGCACGCGCTTGTTCGTACATGTTCTTAATTCTAAAAGCAATCAGACCTGCAATGTTGTGTAAATATTATGTTGTCTGTTTTGCGAGTATGTCATTTGTATTATAGGTTTGCAAAATGACTGCGTTTGTTGTAAATAAATGAAATTTTAAAAAATTTTAAAAGTGGCAATTCGTGTGGTGTGTGTGTGTGTTGTGTGTGTGTGTGTGTGTGTGTGTGTGTGTGTGTGTGTGTGTGTACGTGAGTGTGTACGTGGGTGTGTCTGTCTATCTGTTTGCCTGCCCGCCTGTCTGTCTGTCTGTCAACAACCGAACTATCATCATTGTCACCATAATTGTGATGATGATAGATGATGATGATGATGATGATGATGATGATGATGATGATGATGATGATGATGATAGTAGTATTGGATATTGGATTGGATTGGATCGATTGAATGGAACCAATTTGAAATCCGTCCGAAGCGAGGCAAGGCGATTCAGGTCAAACCAAAATTATGAGGTCACTATGTTTGCACTATCTAGGTCACCCATTTCTCTACATGTTTACAGCTATAATTATCTACTTCCCACAGACAGAGACAGAGAGACAGACACACAGACAGAGAGACAGACACACAGACAGAAACAGAGGCTGACATGGAGAGACAGACACACAGATACAGACATACAGACACACAGACACACTCACACTCACACTCACACTCACACACACACACACACACACACACACACACACACACACACACACACACACACACACACAGGGGACTTCTTAGAATAATAATTATGATGCATTTTTCAGGCAGTATCTCTTGGCAAAGTGCAAGCTGAACTTGGTGGAGCCACAGAATGCATGCTGGGTATGTTCATGTTTCCGTAACCCACAAAACGGAGACACGAATTAAGGTATCTTTAACGTGTAACATTGGATATGGGATTAAGTTCAACCTGCAATGTGTGTCATGATATTGTTCGTGCGTCCGTAACCGACAGAGAGGTGACGTGAATTAGGAGATCTAAAAGATATATCTTTAACGTGCAACTTCATGTTCAAGAGATATTTGACGCATAACATTGTAGGCAAAAGATTTTTTTTAACGTACAACTTTGCAAAGAACATATTTTTAACGTGCAACTTCGTGTTCAAGAAATATTTTTGGCGTGCAACTTTGTGTATAACATATCTTTAACGTGCCACTTTGTAAACAAGAGATTTTTCACGTGCAATTGTGTATACAAGAGATCTTTAACGTGCAATTTGTATACAAGAGATCTTTAACGTGCAGCTTTGTATACACGAGATCTTTAACGTGCAAATTTGTATACAAGAGATCATCAATGTGCAACTCTGTGTAAAATATATCTTTAATTTAACGTGCACTTTCGTGTACTAGAGATATTTAACATGCAACTTTGTTTACAAGAGACCTTTAACGTGCAACTTCGTGTTCAAGGGATCTTTAACATGTAACTTTATGTAAAAGATATTTTTAACGCGCAACTTTGTGTACAAGAGATATTTCACGTGCACTTGTGTATACAAGAGATCTGTAACATGCAACTCCGTGTACAAGAAATCTTTAACATGCAACTTCGTGTACAAGAGATATTTAACATGCAATGTTGTGTACAAGAGATCTTTAATGTGCAATGTTGTATGCAAGAAATCTTTAACTGGCAACTTTGTACACAAGAAAATTTAACTGACAACTTTGTATTCAAGAGATCTTTAATGTGCAATGTTGTATACAAGAGATCTTTAACGTAAAACTTCGTGTACAATAGATCTTTGATTTAACGTGCACTTTCGTGTACCAGAGATATTTAACGTGCAACTTTGTATACAAGAGATCTTTAACGTGCAACTTTGTATACAAGAGATCTTTAATTTAACCTGGAACTTTGTATACAAGAGATCTTTAATTTAACGTGCAACTTTGTATACAAGAGATCTTTAATTTAACGTGCAACTTTGTATACAAGAGATCTTTAATTTAACCTGCAACTTTGTATACAAGAGATCTTTAATTTAACCTGCAACTTTGTTTACAAGAGATCTTTAATTTGACCTGCAACTTTGTATACAAGAGATTTTTAATTTAACGTGCAACTTTGTATACAAGAGATCTTTAATTTAACGTGCAACTTTGTATACAAGAGATCTTTAATTTAACGTGCAACTTTGTTTACAAGAGATTTTAACGTGCAACTTTGTATACAAGAGGTTTTAACGTGCAACATCGTACACAAGAGATCTTGAACGCGCAATTTCGTACGCATAACCCACAAACTCTATCATAATTGATGGCATTGCAGCTAACACGGTCGGTCGCTGGTACTTAATCATATGCTTGCAGCTAAAATAATAGATTTTGGCTACCACTAATGAGTGTATCGCACACGCACAGA
>CM060332.1:57238234-57240734 GCA_030674155.1 Stramonita haemastoma | reverse complement strand
TCTCTCTCTCTCTCCACACACACACACACACACGCACGCACGCACGCACGCACGCACACACACACACACACTCTCTCACACACACACACACACACACACACACACACACACACACACACACACACACACACACACACACACCTATACCCCTCTATAAACCAAACCTTCACCACCACTCACCTCATCATCTTTCCCATCACCCTTTCAACAGGAGCTTACGGACAATACCCAGCCTTCGCGTGGAGTCGTCCTCGGCGTGTCACCCCTATCAAACCCCCTCCCTACCTCGACGCCGACAGCCCCCCTCCCCCTTACTCCCTCACCCACCCCTTCGCCTCCTCCCCCTCCCCGGCCCCCTCCCCCCTCCCTGGCCAGTTCGGGGAAGATCCCCAGCTGTATCCCCCCAGTGTTCCCTCGTCTGCGGGTCATGGCTCCTCTGTATTTCATGGGGGTCGATTTTCAGAGCCCGGTCCTTCGTCGTTTTCTGCTTCTAGTTCAAGTCAAGGTGAGATACTGCTAAGTCAAGTCAAGTCAAGTCAAGTCAAGTCTCCCCAAAAGTCCTTCGGATGAGACTGTAAACCGTGGCCCCGTGTGCGAACGCCTACACGCAGAACATCTTGCGCACACACGTTAGATCCTGTTCCGCTTTTCATAAGAGTAGGCCATCGTGTGTCGGTGGGAACAGATGACATTAACCAAAACTGTATACACACGGGGACTGGATGTAAAAAAAAAGCACAAGAGTGCTTATTCCATTATCCTCGGTATAAAAGAAGAAACCAAATCAAATCAAATCAAGATAGTTTAATTATACAATGAAGGGTAGATTATAGGATAAGTGATTGTGTTTTTTTAGATTTGTTTTTGAGGTTTTTGGTTGGTGGATCGAGGTGTTAGAGAGTTCTTAGTTTCTCTAGAGGGCAGGCATGTTGAGGGTGGCGCCCATATCTCTCTCTCTCCTCTCTCTCTCTCTCTCTCTCTCTCTCTCTCTCTCTCTCCTCTCTCTCTCTCTCCCTGGCATTGTTTACTTATAAAGCTTTGAGGCGACTGTATATTGTGACAACTTAATTTTCGAATGTAATGCTTTTGATTATTTGTTTATGGAAGGACGTCTGTTTAGATGTATGTTTATACGTACTTATTTTCAACTTAATATTTGTGTTGATATTATGTTTATCCCCTTCGGAAAGGGGCTTTGGCCTTATCTGAATAAACATTTCGTATTCGTATAAACATTTCGTATTCGTATTCTCTCCCTGGCTGCTTTACCTTCCCTGTCCCTAAAGAGGGCAGGTACCCATTCACAGCTGGGTGAACTGGGGGAACTGTACTGAAGCCAAGGCGTGCGAATGGTCACCCACTCACTTGGTAACCATGCTCAATGCTGCATAACCTTAAGGTTGAGACAAGCAAGTGCTATGAACTCTGAAATATATCGTCCCCCAAAGTAGAGGAAGAGGAGAGAATGAAAAAAAAAATTTTAAGAGAAAAAAATTTCAAACGAATGTTCACTCAGACGCGTGGACGAAGAAAAAGATGAAGAAACAAACGTAACTGTAAGAGGATGTAGTCTATAGTGATCTTACAATAATCTAGTGGGCAAAGGTTCAAATCTTTGCTGAGGTATTTATTCGATGAAATTATGTGTGTGTGTTGGTGTGTGTGTGTGTGTGTGTGTGTCAGTGTGTGTGTCTGTGTGTGTGTGTGTATGTGTGTAGGTGGGTGGGTGTGCGCGCGCACAGGCGCGTAAATAAATAAGTAAATGAGTTTCAATGCGTGTGCGTACGTGAATGTACGTGTGCAAGTATGCGTGAGCGCATGCGCGTGCATGCACGCAAGTATGCGCATATAGTTATGTGTTTCTATGCATGCATGCATGCATGCGTGTGCGCGTGCAAGTTTGTGTGTGCTATTGCTGTAGTTGTGCCGGCGGTGATGGTGGTGAAGATGTTTGTGGTTACTGTTCTTGTTGCTGTTGCTGCTGCTGCTCCTTTTTCTATTGCTTATAGATCTAGTTTTTCTCCTTTTTTCTTTTTTTTGTTTGTTGTATTATGATTGGTTCTTTTCTTGGAGGTACCCTGTTTCTTTGTTGGCTCAAAATTTCATCTTTAACTTTGCTTTTATATTTTCTAAATTTCTTTCACACAGTCCCTCCTCCCACCGTGACGATGCCTGGCTGTTCCACGTTCGAACCCCCAGCGCCCACACATCCCAACCTTTACGGGGCCGGAGACAACACTAGTACTTCACGACATCGCTCCCACCATCCCTTAAACCACGGAGAAATTACTGCTGCTGCTGCTGCTGCTACCACTGCTGCTACAGATGCTCAAGGTCCTAGTGGCAGCGCGGACCATACAGAGGCACCCCCCAGCTATACCCCACCCCTTCCCGGAGCCCTGATGACCTACCCGGGGTGTGGGGGTCTCAGTCTTCCCGGGGTACTGGATGAAGGACTCGTGACTGGATTTTTGCCGGCGATGAACGGTTCGGCTGATCT
>CM060332.1:57228234-57233234 GCA_030674155.1 Stramonita haemastoma | reverse complement strand
TTTTTGCTTCTTATGGATAGAATATGTTTATGAAATGAAATATTTTTGGGGGGGGTTGTTGGGTTTTGGTTTTTTTTGCAGCTGACAACGTAACTAACAGGATTATTCAGGCTGTTCAGCCATCCTAACTGTATAAAAGTAAAAGGTAAAGGTGTCCCATAACCTATGTGGTCGTAGGGGAGCGAGGCGTCAGAGACCTCAGCTTCTCTAGGGACCAGCATATTAAGGGTGGCACTCATCTCCTCTCCTTCACTGCTTTACCTTCCCTGACCCTAAAGAAGGCAGGTACCCATTTACAGCTGGGTGAATCATGGAACTGTACTGAAGCCAAGGCGCGCAAACGGTCACCCATCCACTTGGTAACCGCGCTCAACGTTGCTAAACCTTAGCTTGGGGAAAACGAGTGCTCTGTTACCACTGAGCTTTCTCATCCCCATCTTAGATGTAAGCGTACAGCAAAGTCGGTTTTTTTTCACAACTATTCATGTTGCACTTATGTTGGTTGTTGTTTTTTTGCCCAGGCCAAAATGTGTGTCAGTTATTAATGTCAGCTAACTGACAAGGCCTACAATAAAACGATATTATTTTGTAAATTGTTGTGTTGAGATTGCCTTCAGCTATGACAAGCTCTTAACATAACAACCTGCACTCTCGATCTCCTTTAAAGGAGTTAAAAATCCTCTGAAGTCGGAGGATAGCTGCCTATAATTATGGCGAGGTTACTTTGAAAACAGTCGTAGATGCAAACTTCTCATTCAGTGAGCAGTTTCAATCCCACAGTGATTCCCAGGTGGGAGGAGTAAGTCAGAGTGGCACATTCTGGGTGACCCCTAAAGAGTTAAGCTGGGGAACGCACAACAACAACAACTAATGTTTTCATGTCACAAGCATCTTAGGATGACATCATCCCCGTCCCACTGTTCCCCTTGACATGGGTAGATGACTTGGTTCATTAAACTATTCCATGTTGACTTGACTTGACTTGACCAGTTCCGTTAAAAGTCATTTCTCTGTGACTTAATTATAATCTCAACAAAAACAACAAACAACAGCAGCAGCAACAACAACAACAACAGCAACAACAGCAGCAACAACAGCAGCAACAAAAACAACAGCAACAACAGCAGCAACAACAACAACAGCAACAACAACAGCAGCAGCAACAATAACAACAACAGCAACAATAACAATAGCAACAACTACAGCAACAATAACAACAGCAGCAACAACAACAATAACAACAACAACAGCAACAACAGCAACAGCAACAACAGCAACAACAACAGCAACAACAACAAGTGTTTACCAATACTCTCTCTCCAAAGCTCCTTTTTTTGCATACCAAGAGAGGTAAGGTAGAGAGATCAGAAAAAGGGGGAAGGGACAGAGAGGGGGGGGGGGGAATAAAAGTAAGACACAAAGGGGGGGGGGGGGGGGGGGGAATATTCACAAAAAGATTCCGAGACTGTGAAGTGGGTGGGTATGTGTGTGTGTGTGTGTGGGGGGGGGGGGGGGGGGTTATCGAGATTATTGAGTTATAAATATACGTAGGATCTATAGTGGAGACAGATTGGAAAGGCTACACACCAGTGTTAATTTTGACGACTTTTCCTTCTATTTTCATATATCACTTTTTCATTCGCACTGCAGTACTAAGGCATCCACAGAAATAAACATCTTTTTTTTCAGAAAGACTAGCCCATGACTCAAAACTTAGGTGATTTTGCACAAATTTGGTAGGTTTGAACTTTCTTTTATTTTTCAGCAAACACTGTATACCCCCTCACTCCTTTGTCGTCTGCTAGCTTCCTAACCCCAAAATATGCATGCCCGGGGTCAAGGATGTAGGAACACATGCAATCCTCACTTTGATGATCATGTCCAACTTGTTTTTGACTACCTGGTATTGCTCTATGTCTTCAATCCCCAAAACGAGTGCACAGTGTACTTTTTCATACTTTTAAAAAATATGTGAAAAATCAACAAAAAATGTTCCGACCCGCACTCTATAAAATATACTACTTAACCCCAAAAATGATACCGGAGTGTAACCAAAGGGAGATGAGATTTGGAGCTAGGTCTGTGTATGACAACACACTCTGGTTGGTAAGGGAAAGAAAGCTTCGCGTGTGTGTGTCTCTCGTTTCTAAGCGTCAGCACACACAAACAAAACCCGCTTATCTATGGATGGATGGATAGGTGGTCTAGTTGGTAACGCGCCTGCCTAGAAAGCGAAAAGTCCGGGTCGGAGTGTGCGGTGGTTCGAATCCCATTTGGGCCCTAAACTTTCCCCCCATCTATTAGACCATGAGTGGTGGTCTGGGCGCTAGTCTTTCGGATGAGACGATAAACCGAGGTCCTGTGTAATACACATCTTTATTTGGCGCACGTGAAAGAAGCCACGGCAACAAGAGAGATGTCCCTGGCAAAATTCTGTAGGAAAAAAGCCACTCTGATAGGGAAACAATTACAGTTACAGACAGGAAAAAGAAAGAAAAAGATAATGGGTAGGCGCTGCACATGTGGCGACGCGCTCTCCCTGGGGAGAGCAGCCCGAATTTCACGCAGAGGAATCTGCTGTGACATACAGTGGTATAAAAAATGTACACATTATCTCTAAACACACACATGCACGCGTGAGCGTGCGCATGCATGCATACACACACACGTACGCAATCATGCACACACGCACGCACGCGTGCACACACACACACACACACACACACACACACACACACACACATTCCCCCTAAAAGTCCTTCGGATGAGACTATAAACCGAGCGTGTGTGTGTGTGTGTGTGTATGTGTGTGTGTGTATGTGTATGCGCGCGCGCGCGCATTTCTGTGTGTGTGTGACTATGCTTATGCATTTGGCACGTTTATATGTGAGAGAACAAGAGACAGACAGACAGACAGGCAGACAGATAGACAGTCAGACAGAGACAGACAGACAGACAGGCAGACAGATAGACAGTCAGACAGACAGACAGTCAATTAGTCATGATTAGATTAGTGATGGTTAGTGCATCAGCACTTTCTGCATCCCCTAAACATGTTTCATATGTGATTTACTGTGACTGGATATAGATCGCTGTTGCATGTTGTATGTGTCTGTGGAAGAGATTTTGATTTGATTTGATTTGATTTGATTTATTCTTTTATATCGAGGATAATGGAATAAGCACTCGTGCTTTTTTTCATCCAGTCCCCGTGTGTATGCAGTTTTGTAAATGTCATCTGTTCCCACCGGCCACACGATGGCCTACTCTTACGAAAAGTGGAACAGGATTTAACGTGTGCGCAAGGTGTTCTGCGTGCGTTCGCACACGGGGCCTCGGTTTACAGTCTCATCCGAAGGACTTTTGGGGGAGAGTGGAGTCAGCACTGATGTTAACTCCAGGAGAAAAATCTCCTCGACCGGACTCGAACTCGGGTCTTCAAATTGCCAGCGCAATGTTTCTGACCACTAGGCTATCTATCTGAGAGAGAGAGAGAGAGAGAGAGAGAGAGAGAGAGAGAGAGAGAGAGAGAGAGAGAGAGAGAGAGAGAGAGAGAGAGAGACAGACAGACAGACAGACAGACAGACAGACAGACAGACAGACAGACAGACAGACAGACAGAGACAGAGAGACAGAGAGACAGAGAGAGACAGAGAGAGACATAGAGAGACAGAGAGAGAATCAAAATCAAAATCAAAATTAAAATCAAAACCAAAAATTCCAACTTCAAAACAAAAACAATAGCTGTCGTGAAGCTCAACCTACGCATAAAAGTCCGCCTCGAGCAGCCGGGAAAAAAAAGAAGAAAAAAAAGAAAAAGAAAATTCATACCTACCTAACTAAAACCCAAAAAAATATTGTACCTTTGCACCAAACACGCCAATCACTGATAAGATTCAAGGCCAATAAAGGTAGAAAGATTGAGAGGAGGGGGGGGGAGAGAGAGGGTGTCACAAATCAATCGATTCTGTCCCTCTTTTACACAAAGCCCCTCCCAACACAGTCAAGCGCTAAACACAGCAGACCCAGAAACAAGTAGAGAACGACACAGAAAGCCCCCCACACACAGGAGAGAGAGAGAGAGAGAGAGAGAGAAGAGAGAGAGGAGAGAGAGGAGAGAGAGAGAGAGAAGAGGAGGAGGGGGGGGGGGAGGGAGGGGGAGGGGGAACAACACACACACACACACACACACACACACACACACAACACACACACACACACACCACACAACACACCAAAACCATTCTTCACAACGTCAGAGTTACGTCCCCGTCTTTTCCTCCACACTTCTCGTTTCCTGTCACTTTTGGTTTTTTAAACCTTCTTTTTTTCTTTTTCTTTTTAGTTGTTTTAGAGTTTCGTTCTGTCCCTTCACGTTTTCAAGTTTTGTATTCTTCTCCAGCAAAAAAAACAAACAAAAAAACCACGAATCCAAGGACTTGTAAAGCTGACAGAATCATTTTTGGTTTGAAAATTATATATATTCATGCTTCGTCGCTGCAACTTGACGAGTTCGGTGTGTGGTGGATTGTACGACTTTTTACGGCAGTTTTTGCCCAACTTCGTTTTACCAATTGACTGAAAGCTGCAGGATGGACAATAGAAACAAAGTGAGACAGTCAATTGGGACTGCAAATACCAGCGGTGATGCTGCTGCAGCGACAGCTACCAATGACTCCCGTCACCAAAAGGTGAGTTATGAATTGGTGTGGTGTGTGTGTGTGTTACATTTGTATTCTCTCTCTCTCTCTCTCCCTCTCTCTCTCCTCTCCTCTCCCTCTCCTCTCTCTCTCTCTCTCTCTCTCCTCTTCCTGTGTCTGTGTCTCGTCTGTCTGTCTGTCTGTCTGTCTGTCTGTCTGTCTGTCTGTCTCTCTCTCTCCTCTCTCTCTCTCTGTCTGTCCTGTCTGTCTGTCTGTCTGTCTGTCTGTCTGTCTGTCTTCTGTCCTGTCTGTCTGTCTGTCTGCTGTCTTCCTCTCTCTCTCATCTCTCTCTCTCTCTCT
>CM060332.1:57215394-57220394 GCA_030674155.1 Stramonita haemastoma | reverse complement strand
AGAAGAGAACTTAAAAAACAAAAGCTCACAAGTCAAGAAGCTTACAAGAAGTACATGGATAGCCACAGAGAAGTGAGGAAAAAGATGAGAGAAGCCAAAAAAGCGTGGATAGAAGAACAATGCAACAACATCGAAGCTGGAATGACCAAGGGAAACAGCAAAACAGCTTACGACACTTTGAAAGCACGAACGAAAACCACACAGCCTAAAGCATCTGTTATTGAAGACAAAGAAGGAAATCTTTTAATGGAAAACAATGCCATCCTCCAACGCTGGACAGAATACTGTGAGGGATTGCACAACTACCCACTACGCCCAGATACCAACATAGTTTCTGACAACCCCCCTGAACACCAAGATAAAGACCCACCAATACTAAGGTGTGAAGTAGACACAGCTATTAAACAATTGAAGAAGGGAAGTCTCCTGGAATCGATAACATCCCAGCTGAACTCATAAAAAATGGAGGGAATGAAACAGCAAGGCGATTCACAGAACTTTGTCAGATCCACAACACCAAAAAATGGCCAAAAGAATGGACACAGTCTCTTGTAATACCCCTGCCAAAGAAAGGAAACCTCAAGCAATGCCAGAACTACAGAACCATCAGTCTCATAAGTCATCCTAGCAAGATCATGCTGCAGGTAGTCCTCAACAGACTGAAAAACCAAGCGGAAAAACTCCTGGCAGAAGAACTAGCGAGCTTTAGACCAAAACGCAGCACAATGGAACAAATTTTCAATCTGAGAATTCTGATAGAGAAGCATCTCCAACACCAAAAAGACTTGTACCACAATTTCATAGACTTCAAAAAGGCCTTTGATAGGGTATGGCATGACGCCCTCTGGCAAATACTCAGGCACTTCAACATTGACAGCTGCCTAATTGAAGTCATCAAGGCTCTGTACGAGAACGCAAAAAGTGCACTTTTCATGAACAATCACGTGGGCGAGTTCTTCAAGACCACGGTTGGGGTTCGCCAGGGCTGCCTTCTCTCACCTGTACTCTTCAACCTCTTCCTCGAAAACATCATGACAGAGACACTGCAAAACCACCACACTTCCATCTCCATTGGTGAAGACCCCTTTGCAACCTCAGATTTGCAGATGACATTGACCTCATGGGCAGCAGCAAACAAGAACTGCAAATCCTCACAGACAATTTAACAGATCGAGCGAGCGCATACGGCATGGAGGTCAGTACAGAGAAATCAAAGATCATGGTCAACAGCGCGAGTAATGACATCACGGAAATAAAGATGAATGGAGAAATACTAGAAGAGGTGAGCCAATTCAAATACTTAGGCTCCATCCTAACAAAAGATGGCACATCAAACATTGAAGTGAAAGCTCGCATTGCAACAGCAACATCTGCTCTAGTCAGACTCGAGAGGATCATCAGAAGCAACAACATCAGCTTCTGCACCAAATACCACCTTTACAAATCCCTCGTGATATCTATCCTCCTATATGGTTGTGAATCATGGACTCTGACAGCAGAGTTAGAGAGGAGAATCCAAGCATTCGAGAACAAGTGCCACAGAAGACTCCTCAAAATATCATACAAAGAACACAAGACCAATAACTATGTGAAAGAAGAAATCAAAAAGCGTGTGGGCCCCCAAGAGCCTTTGCTCTCCACCATAAAGAGGAGAAAGCTTATGTGGTTTGGTCACACCACAAGACACAACACCCTAGCAAAAACCATCCTGCAAGGAACAGTCGAGGGCAAGAGAAGAAGAGGCCGCCAAAAGAAATCATGGGTTGACAACATCAAAGACTGGACCGCCCAACCCCTACAACACCTCCTACTAGCCACACAGGATCGTGAAGCATGGAAAAAGATATCTGTTGCGTCTTCTCTCATGTCCCCCCTACGTCCTTTGGGACATGGGACTGAGTGAGTGAGTGAGTGAATAAAGTAGATTGATAGGTAGAAAGGTAGGTAGGTAGGTAGATAGGTAGGTAGGTAGATAGATAGGTAGGTAGGTAGGTATGTGGATAGTTAGGTAGGTAGGTAGGTAGTTATGTGGGTAGTTAGGTAGGTAGGTAGGGAGATAGGTAGATATGTAGATAGGTAGGCAGATAAGTATATAATTAGGTAGGTAGATTGAATAGTATTTTGCTTCTGTATATATATGAATGTGTGAGTGCATGTGTTTTTTTTCTCTGGTTGTGCGTGCGTGCGTGTGTGATCATCACAGGCAACACTGAACACTAAAGTGATCATTACAGACAACACTGAAGTGATCATCACAGACAACACTGAAGTGATCATCACAGACAACACTGAAGTGATCATTACAGACAACACTGAACACTACTGAAGTCACCCAGCAGCAGTGCCAGGCTTCATCTGGATGGTGGCCTCACAGCGGCCTGACAGTGACAACTTCCCACACACATCTTGTTCTGAGGACTGGACACAACAAGTTGGGGCATGGGGGTGGGAATGAAATGAAAATTCTCTCTGTCTCTTTCTGTCTGTCTGTCTCTGACTCTGTGACAGACTGACGGACAAAAACAAGAGAAACATTTCACAGATAGTGAAAAACTGGAAGAAAGAGAGACAGACAGATGAAGACAGAGACAGAAACAGACACGCAGACAGAGAGAAAAGCAGACAGAAGCTGGTACCACACTACCTGTGACACGAATCTGTATTATCCCTATCCGTTCAGTAATGACTCTATCCGACGTGGAGTACACCAACAACCTTTGACCCTGGTGGTAGGTAACCGCACGTTAAAAACTTTAGCAGCGGGGTAATAGGAACAGTTGGTGGGAAAAGGGGACCAAGAACAGTTCTTCCTGTAGATCAGTGGGCAGTATAATCCTTGATGAAGTGTGAAAATTCTGGACCTGCACTGATGTACACTTCTTCACTGGGAAGCAGGGAGAATTTTGTATGGAAACAGGAAACACCAGCACTGAGTTTCTCTTCACAGTAAAGATCTCTTTGAATGGTGTGCCTGAAACAGACCAATAGTGCGACAACAATATTGATTAAAAGAAATAATGCCTGAGAATAGTTTTATGTATGTGATGTATATTTCAATGTACTGTCTATGTCTCTTGCCATCTTCCTGTATCTGTTCATGAATTTGTCTTGTCTGTCCATCTGTCTTTTGTCTGTCTGTCTGTATGTCTGTTTATCTGTCTGTCTCCGTTACTCTCTCTCTCTCTCTCTCTCTCTCTCTATCTCTCTCTCTCTCTCTCCTCTCTCTCTCTCTCTCTCTCTCTCTCCTCTCTCTCTCTCTCTCTCTCTCTCTCTCTCTCTCTCTCTCTCTCCTCTCTCTCTCTCTCTCTCTCTCTCTCTCTCTCCTCTCTCTCTCTCCCTCCTCTCCTCTCTTTCTTCTTCTCTCTCCCCTCCCTCCCTCCCTCCCCCTCCTTCCTTCCCTCCCCTCTCTCTCACTCTGTCTGTCTGTCTGTCCTGTCCTGTCTGTCTGTCTGTCTGTCTGTCTGTCTGTCTGTCTGTCCTGTCTGTCTGTCTGTCTCTGTCTCTCTCTCCTCTCTCTCTCTCTCTACTCTCTCTCCTCTCTCTCTCTCTCTCTCCTCTCTCTCTCTCTCTCTCTCTCTCTCTCTCTCTCTCTCTCTCTCTCTCTCTCTCTCTCTTAATCTTTCTTGTTTTGTTTTCAAGTCCTTCAAAACAGTGGGACAGCTTGTCAGCATGCGTTTTTTGCAAACCAGTATCTCGTGGGGGAAGCTGGTTTCAAAATCTTCAGTTGTGCCCCCACGGTCCAAGGGACTATGGGGCAGGTAAAGGTGACTCTTGTGTTTGCCTACACGTATTGTGTGTGTATGTACGGTGTGTGTGTGTGTGGTGTGTGTGTGTGTGTGTGTGTGTGTGTGTGTTGTGTGTGTGTGTGTGTGTGTGTGTGTGTGTGTGTGTGTGTGTGAGTGTGCGTTTGTGTCTGTGTTCGTGTGTGTGTGTTTGTACGCGCGCATGCACGTCTGTGTGAATATTCTTAGCACTTGTGCATTTACTCTCATTATTTTGCTTTATACGATAAATTAAACCCTCATTCCCACCCCCTCCCTCATTATATAAAGGAGAGATCTAAAAAAAAACCCAGTCTAGAAAAAAGAGCACCCTCTAGAGATTTCTAGGAGTTTATTAATGTGCTCTTGTAAAATAAGACATACAAAAGAAAGAAATATAAAAACGACAGACAGACATACAGACAGAAATAAAGAAAGACAGAATGAATGAATGAAGAAAGAGGGAAAGATAGAAAGAAAGAAAAAGGAAAGAGAAGGAAGGAAGGTTCATAGAAAGAAAGAAAGAAAGAAAGAAAGAAAGGAAGAAAGAAAGGAAAGAAGAAAGACAGATAGAAAGACATACAGAAAGACAGAAAGAAAGAAAGAAAGAAAGGAAAGAAGAAAGAAAGACAGAAAGACATACAGAATACAGAAAGAAAGAAGAAAGAAAGAAAGAAACAGATAGAACGACAGAAAAAAGAAAAGAGAAGGAAGGAATGCTCATAGAAAGAAAGAAAGAATGAAACAAACAAAGAAACAAATAAATAAATAAATAAAGACAGAAAGAAAGAAAGAAAGAAAGAAAGAAAGAAAGAAAGAAAGAAAGAAAGAAAGAAAGAAAGAAAGAAAGAAAAGGAAGAAAGAAAGAAAGAAAGAAAGAGAGAAAGAAAGAAGGAAAGAAAGAAAGAAACTAACAAAAACAAAAAAAGGAGGGAAGTATAAAATCAGATGAAATATGGGCACAAATGATTTGATAAAGAATAAGACAATAAAAAAAGGGAAAGGAAAGCAAAATTTATAAATATAAACACATAGAAACATTAACTTTGAATGATAAAGAATGAAGGAAGGAAGGAAGGAAGGAATGAATGACGCAGACAAGAAAATAAACTATGTAGAAACATTCACAGCCAGTGTCTATACTCACAATATCGAGCACAGCAATGCTGTTGAAGGGAGCCCAGAATGAGCATCAGCAGGTAGACAGCCTTCATCCCTGCCATCATCATCACTGCTCCT
>CM060332.1:57202894-57205394 GCA_030674155.1 Stramonita haemastoma | reverse complement strand
ACGCAGAACATTTTGCGCACACGTTTGCCGGTTGGAACAGATGACAAAATTTACTAAGCTGCATTCACACGGGGACGTGATGTAAAAAAGCAAATGAATGCTTATTCCATTACCTTCGATGTAAAACTATAAATAAATGAAAATAAAACACCCACACACAGAGGAACAGACACATAAGCAAACAGACAGAAGAACCATACTACCTTCAACACGAATCATTACTCTCCCAAGCAATCTCTCTCCGCCTGAATTCAACCAACAGGTAATATTCCAACTGTGGTTCTGATCAGTAGGTAACTGCATCACGAAAACCTCAGCAGGAATGTGACACAAACACTGGCGACGATAACTACACCAGGTACAGTCCTCTTCGTTGATCATGCTGCAGTACATCTCTAAACTAGTACCATCGCCCTCAATTAGCATCAATGCACAGGTTGAGCTCTCTGGGAAGCAGCCGGGTTCTGGTATAGAGACGGGAAACTCCAGAGGGTCATATCTCTGTCGTTGGAAGATCTTGTTGAAGGGTCCACCTGGAGAGATAAAAATGCTATTTTATCTCGTTACTTGACTACTACAGGCGACGGGATAGCTCAGTGGTCAGAGCACTCGCTTTCACCGAGCTGGGGTTAAATAGTATTTAGCGTGGTTTCCAATTGGATTGGTGACTGTTTTACGCGCTTTGGCTTCAGTACAGTCCCCCAGTTCACCCAGCTGTAAATGGGTACCTGCCCTCTTTAGGATCAGGAAAAGTAAAGCAGCGAGGGAGAGGAGATTGGCGCCGCCCTCAATATGCTAGCCCCTAGAAAAGCTGAGGTCTCTGACATCTCGCTCTCCAACAACTGCATAGGTTATGGAAAAACATTTACATATACATATGGGCATGCACGCTGTTGTCGTGTTCAAACATCAACCCCGAAGTCGGAATGGCGGTTACATAAACGGGGGGCAAAACCGTTGCATAATAATGCACAAACCTCATCCCTGGTTAGCCTCAAAGCTCTTACCTTGGAACGAAAAATACCCAACCGTTTTTTATATTTGCATGCTTCTTTTCCATGTATGCGTCAGTATCACTAAATATTTCTGCTTCCATCTGTTTTGCAACTCTCTCTCTCTCTCTCTCTCTCTCTCTCTCTCTCTCTCTCTCTCTCTCTCTCTCTCTCTCTCTCTCTCTCTCTCTCTCTCTCTCTCTCTCTCTCTCTCTCTCTCAAAATTGTTAGAGTACAAAAAGGGACGGGTTAGCTCGGTGGTCAAATCACTCTTTCCCGAAGCCAAAGTTACCCAGCTTTGAGCGTCGTTATTAACTGAATGGGTGACCATTTGCGCGCCTTGGCTTCAGTACAGCCCCCTATTTCACCCTCCTGTAAATGGGTACCTTCCCTTTTTAGGGTCAGGGAAGATAAATCAGCGAGGCAGAAGAGATGGGCACCGCCCTCAATATGCTGGCCCCTAGAAAAGCTGAGGTCTCTGACACCTCGCTCCCCTACGACCACATCGTTATGTGACACGTTTACCTTTTACCTTTTATATCAAAAAAGTCCTTTTCAAAACACACATGCACACACACACACACACACTTATCAGGTGACACTCACAGGACTCAGCACAGCAATGCTGCTGAAGGGAGCCCAGAATCAGCATCAGCAGGTAGACAGCCTTCATCCCTGCCATCATCATCACTGCTCCTGCACCTTCACCACACAATACACAGGTCTGGCTACACGCACATAAAAAATATTCAAAAACAAAAAAACGAAGCAACGTTTACAGACAGTGTTTCCTTTTTAGCTGCTGTAGTTTGCTGATTTTAAAAACTATGTCAAGTATTGAAGATAATTTATAGTGAAGCTTTGAATGATATGTTTTGAAAGTTTTGTCTCAAGCTGGTGGATTGTTAGTTTATAGACAATCTGAATCATTTCTTCCCTTAGGAAAGTGGACATGAAGAAGGATGGAGTATGTTCAAAGCCATTGTTTTCCATGTATCAACCCCACTCTGTGACCATGGTAGTGCAGAATGCCTGAAGACTACTCAGTTGTTTTGTATTCTAAGGTCTGAGAAGGACATGTACATGTTTGTACAGAAAACGAGTCCAAGAAAATTACCTGTAAATTCTTCTGATGAATACTGTTTATGGACACATTCCATGATGCTCTTCACAGATCCTCTCCAGAGATGTGCCAATGATTACTTCCTAATCAAAGTATCTATCATTACATCATCTCTACACTTAATTACCTTCAGAATACCTGTAGGAAAACGAGTGATAAACTTTCACAATTACTCTCTAGGATATCACATTCTGAGCTTATAGTTTTGGATGATAACATGTCAGCTTCAGAAGATGACATAATCATATCCCAAATGAGTCTTTGATTTACAAAACTGTGTCACCAGATAGCATATGAAATTCAGAAGGCAAACTAAGTTACAAATTAGCTTTCAACCTTAAAAGTCATCCACAGGTCCAACTTTGAACATTTACATCAAAATATT
>CM060332.1:57182894-57190394 GCA_030674155.1 Stramonita haemastoma | reverse complement strand
GTGGCTTATACATTGTTTTTTTTCTAAACAAATATTGTATCTTCCAATGATTTGCTTGAAAAAAAAAAAATTGGATTGACTTTGTGTAATTTCTTGAGTTGAAATAGATTATGCACTGGTCAGCTGTCAGTAGAAGGTGCAGACAATGGCGACATCTGTCAGATATCAGGAGAGGGTGCAGACAGTGGCGACATCTGTCAGCTGTCAGGAGGGAGTGCAGACAGTGGCGACATCTGTCAGCTGTCAGCAGAGGGTACAGACAGTGGCGACATCTGTCAGCTGTCAGTAGAGGGTACAGACAGTGGCGACATCTGCCAGCTGTCAGTAGAGGGTACAGACAGTGACGACATCTGTCAGCTGTCAGTAGAGGGTGCAGACAGTGGCGACATCTGTCAGCTGTCAGCAGAGGGTGCAGACAGTGGCGACATCTGTCAGCTGTCAGTAGATGGTGCAGACAGTGGCGACATCTGTCAGCTGTCAGTAGAGGGTGCAGACAGTGGCGACATCTGTCAGCTGTCAGTAGAGGGTGCAGACAGAGGCGACATCTGTAAGCAGATCGCAGCTATCTCAGCACACGAGCTGCAACTTGGCCGTGTTGTAGTGACCGGTGCTAGTTCTGTTCTGGGCTTCAGGAGGGTGTGCACCCCAGCTTGTGCTGGTTTTTTATCTGCAGTTTGTGCCATGATCATCATGGTGACGTGCTTGATTTCTGGAAGTTATACTGTGTGTGTATGTGTGTGTGTGTGTGTTTTGTGTGTGTTTGTGTGCATCCATGGGTGTGTGCATGCATGCAAGCAAATGTGTGTGCAGGTGCATGTGTGCGAGTGTGTTTGTGTGTGTCTGTGTTTGTATGTGTGCCTGTGTGTGTGTGTGTTTGTGTCTGTGCCTGTGTGTTTGTGTGTGTGTGTGTGTGTGTGTGTGTGTGTGTGTGTGTGTGTGTGTGTGTGTGTGTCTGTGTCTGTGTGTTTCTGTCTGTGTGTGTGTGTGTGTGTGTGTGTGTGTGTGTGTGTGTGTGTGTGTGTGTGTGTGTGTGTGTGTGTATGTGTTTGCGCGTATGTGTTTTGGGTTTGTTTTGTTTCCGTTACACAAAATATCCTGACTGGTTTCCTTGTTCACAGCATGCACATTCCATCTTCATCCTGCTTACAGAACATAGGTATCTATTTGTTTATTATTTAAAATATATCTATTTTAAGACAGTGAATCAGAGCAGTGCCTTGATACCCTTTTAAAGAGAAGGATTATTGTTTCAATGTCCTGGTTTGTTACCTTGTAGCTTAACATGCAGAGTGGATTGTATCAGTACTTCTCTTTAAGCAAGAGGAAGATTGTTGGAAGCTCACTTTTTGTGCTACTTTTGTCGAGAGAGGTTGCATTCTGGTTTCGTGATCTGGTAAACACCGTTGATTTATCTCTGAAATGTGTGTGTACTGTAGTGACATTCTTTAGAATATACATTGTAGATTCCAGTTTAAAGATGAGGCATCATGCAATATGTTTTCAAAAGAATAGTCTATCCTATGGCGTGTTCATAATCCAAAGTGTTTTTTAACATTTTGTGGCTGTGCTCGCTTTCAAAATGGTATTACTTTTATTGTGAAACATGCATAATTTTTTCGAAACTAATTTTGATTTTTTGGATGATATTTTGGTGTAAATATTCAAAGTTGGACCTGTGGATGACTTTTAAGGTAAAAGGATAATTTGTAACTTAGTTTGCCTTCTGAATTTCATATGCTATCTGGTGACACATTTTCGTAAATCAAAGACTCAGTTGGGATATGATTATGTCATCTCCTGAAGCTGACCTGTTATCATCCAAAACTATAAGCTCAGCATGTGATATCACAGAGAGGAATTGTGAAAGTTTATGACTCGTTATCCTACAGGCATTCCGGAGATAATTAAGTGTTGAGATGATGTAATGATATATACTTTGAATAGGAAATAATTATTGGCACATTTCTGGAGAGTATCTGTGAGGAGCATCATGGAATGTGTCCATAAACAGTATTCATCAGAAGAGTTTACAGGTAACTTTCTTGGATTCGTTTTCTGTACAGACATGTACTTGTCCTCCTCAGACCTTAGAATACAAAACAATGGATTAGTCTTCAGGCATTCTGCACTACCATGGTCACAGAGTGGGGTTGAAACATGGAAAACAATGGCTTTGAACATACTCCATCCTTCTTCATGTCCACTTTCCTAAAGGAAGAAATGATTCAGATTGTCTATAAACTGACACAGTCTACCAGCTTAAGACAGAATCTTCAAAATATTTCAGTCAAAGCTCGCTATGTCTTCAATGCTTGAAATAGTTTCTAATACATGCTATCTAAAGCAGCTTAAAGGAAAAGGCTGTAAATGTTACTTAGTTTCTTTTTTATGGTGTATGTATCCAGACCTGTGTATTGTGTGGTGAAGGTGCAGGAGCAGTGATGATGATGGCAGGGATGAAGGCTGTCTACCTGCTGATGCTCATTCTGGGCTCCCTTCAACAGCATTGCTGTGCTGAATCCTGTGAGTACAAGCAGACACTAGCTGTCATTGTTTCTACATAGCTTTTTTTGTCTGCTTCAATCATCCTTTCATTCTTTATAAATCTAAGTTTATCTTTTTATTTGTTTATATTTTAAATTTTGTTTTCATTTCCTTGTCCTTCTTTTCTTTTCCTTTCTTTTGTTTTCCCATTCTTTATCAAATCATTTGTGCCTATATTTCATCAGATTTTATACTTCCGTCCCAGGCTAGGCTAGTTAGTTTCTTTCTTTCTTACTCTCTTTTTTCTTTCTTTCTATTTTCCTTCCTTCCTTTCTGCTTTTTTCTTTTCTTTTGCATTTGCTATTTTGCCAAAGCAAGCACAATAATAAATGGCTATATCTAGAGGGTGTTCACTTTATAGGAGCTGGGTTTCTTAGATTTATCTTTTTTATAATGAGGGAGGGGGATGGGAATGAAGGTTGGATGTTTTCGTGCAAAACAAAATAATGGGAATGAATACACCAGTCCTACGGATATTCACATAGATGTGCGCGCACGCACACACACACACACACACACACACACACACACACACACACACACACACACACACACACACACACACACACACACACACACACACACAACACATGTTCGTAGGCAATTACAAAATACTGATGTGTAAAAACACACATTGGCAAGATTACCCTTTCTTTTAATAAAAGGCGTTGAAAGCAAAACAATAGAGATTAAGACACATAGAGAGAGGAGTGGGGGGGGGAGCAGGAGGCGGAGGAGAGACAGACAGACAGACAGACAGACAGACAGACAGACAGACAGACAGACAGACAGACAGACCGAGAGACAGAGAGAGACAGAGAGAGAGAGAGAGAGAGAGAG
This sequence comes from Stramonita haemastoma, assembly GCA_030674155.1. Classification (NCBI taxonomy): domain Eukaryota; kingdom Metazoa; phylum Mollusca; class Gastropoda; order Neogastropoda; family Muricidae; genus Stramonita; species Stramonita haemastoma. The sequence continues at coordinate 57,187,010 of CM060332.1, read as the reverse complement.
AGAGAGAGAGAGAGAGAGAGAGAGATATTGAATGAATGAATGAATGAATAAATGAATGAATGAATGAATGAATAAATGAATAAATGAATGAATGAATGAATGAAGGAAGGAAGGAATGGATGAATGAATGAATGAATCATTTTTATTTTACGAGGGTTACAGAGTAAGTATTACTACTTTTTTTCATCCGGCCCTTACCCTGATCATGGAATAAAGCTAAAAAAAAAAAACCCTCCCTACCCCTATAAATCAGCACTATCAACACAGCAGTTCAACCAATATTTTAAAAGAAGAAAACTGGATAATTCAACAAAACGCGTAATCATAACTGGATACACTGATAATTATTTAAACAAAGGAAACAAATCATGTATTTGCAAATACACAGTCCACAGCTGACTCGAATATGATCGAGACCGATGCACTGAATATATTGACGTAAAACAAGTACATTAAGTGAGAGGAGAAAACTAAAGAAGAGAAAGCAGACAACAACCAAGAAAATCAACAACAATCAAAGAGTTTTGGAAGAGAGAGAGAGAGAGAGAGAGAGAGAGAGAGAGAGAGAGAGAGAGAGAGAGAGAGAGAGAGAGAGAGAGAGAGAGAGAGAGAGAGAGAGGCAGATAGACAGACAGACAGACAGACAGACAGAAAGAGAGAGAGAAAGAGATAGAGAAAGAAAGAGAGAAAGAGAGACAGAGATAGAGAGACAGAGATAGAGAGAAAGAAACAGACAGACAGATTCATGAACAGATACAGAAAGATAACAAGAGGCATAGACAGTACATTGAAATGCACATGGGATACTGAAAATTGTTCTAAAGGCTTTTTTTAACAACATTTTTGTCACACTATTGGTCTGTTTCAGGCACACCATTCAGAAAAGTCTTTGAAGTGGAGAGAAACAGTGTGTTGGTGCTTCCTGTTTCCACACAAAATTCTCCCTGCTTCCCTGTGAAGGAGTGTGCATCATTGCTGGTCGGGATTTTCCGTGCCTCAGTAAAGATAATCTGCCCACCGATCATCAGGAAGAACTGTTCTTGGTCCCTTCTTCCCACCAACTGTTCTTATGACCCTGCTGCTAACGTTTTTAACGTGCGGTTACCTACCCACCAGGATCACATCTCGGACATGTTCTCTACCGTGGACGGAGTCATTAGTGAATGGATTGGGGGAATACGGATTCGTGTCACAGGTAGTGTGGTACCAGCTTCTGTCTGTTTTTCTCTGTGTTTGTTTGACATTTTTAGAACCCTCTGGAAACTAGGTGATTTTTCAGTTGATATTTGTCTTAGATTATTTGATTCACAGATAAGACCTATTCTTTTGTATGGTTCTGAAATCTGGGGCATGGCTTACTTTTCTATATCGGAGAAAGTACACACCTTTGCCTTAAAAAAGCTGTTAAACGTCAGCCCCAGAACACCAAATGATATGGTTTATGGTGAAACTGAGCGATACCCCCTCTATATATGTTCTTTTATGTCATGCATAAAATATTGGCTACGTCTTACAAGAATGAATCACGCCAGACTCCCTCGTCAGTCCTATATTATGCTTCTAACATTATGTGATCAAAGGCGGATGTGCTGGGCATCACATGTGCGCGACACGTTGTATAAATTTGGATTTGGGTTTGTTTGGGAAAACCAAGGTGTGCAAAATGTAAGGGGATTCTTATCTACATTCAAGCAGAGATTGATTGATTGTCACAGTCAAAATTGGCACGCGCATATTCAAGAAAGCAGTAGGTTTGCAGTTTATCGGAATTTTAAATCCTCTATATCACTGGAGTCGTATTTCACCGTTATCACTAACAAACACATCAGAGATGTGCTCATCCGATTTAGAATCGGTGCAACTGAAATACGTACACATAAAATGCGATATGCTACTTTCAATCCGGGTGATCTGAAATGTCCGCTATGTAATTCTTGTCTTGAAGATGAAGTACACACTTTATTTTACTGTAAATCTCTGAATGATTTGCGACAAAAATACATCCCATCTCGTTATAGGCAATACCCTTCGGAAAAAACATTGAAACTTATGATGCAAGATGACAAAAGCCTTCATGACTTAGGACGATTCATATATCATTCCAACAAAAGGCGTTCTGCTTTAGAATGATGCTTGTAGCAAAATGATTAACGTATTTCTCAAGTTGTTTCAGTGTCTTATGCTACTCTGTGTACAATTTGCGCCCTAATTATCAATTCTCTAATCAGTTTTAGTTATTCATTCATTTATTTATTTAGTTACTAAATTTATGTTTAGTCTAATGTGGCAGGGCGGTAATTAGATTACTTCCCTTGCGATCGCGGAACTGCCAATCGCAGCGACGTGGGTGTAACGTTTGGATCCACACCTGTGAATTGTGCGACGTTCTGTATCGTTGGGGGTAGGTCGAAAGCCGACCTCTGCATGCACTTTGCCCTTAGGGGTAAAATGTAGTATTTATGCAGCCTTTTTTTAGAGGCCACATTCCCACTGTCTGACCGTGCTGTCGTCGCCGAGAAGTTGTACAGAGTCGCGGCAGATCAAATATCTGCACTCTGTTACAAAGTGGCGCTGCGAGCAGGATGGAAAGAACTTAGGGCTACTGATTTGAGCGTCAAATACGCTGGTCAGTACCCACTGTGCCTCGGGACGCGGCACAAAGTCAGCGGTGGTGGATGTGGCAGGGCGGTAATTAGATTACTTCCCTTGCGATCGCGGAACTGCCAATCGCAGCGACGTGGGTGTAACGTTTGGATCCACACCTGTGAATTGTGCGACGTTCTGTATCGTTGGGGGGTGGTCGAAAGCCATCCGCTGCATGCACTTTGCCCGTAGCGGTAAAATGTAGTATTTATGCAGCCTTTTTTTAGAGGCCACATTCCCACTGTCTGACCGTGCTGTCGTCGGCTGTCGTCGCCGAGAAGTTGTACAGAGTCGCGGCAGATCAAATATTTGCACTCTGTTACACTAAAATGTTGCAAACATTCTAATCAGATGTATGCTAATACCACAAGTTAATGTTATAACGGTTGTGCTTGGAAGTGTTTTCAGGTGCATTCTTGGAAAGGATTGAGAACGAAATTAATGTGAAGGGGGGGGGGGGGATAGCGAGTGTGTGAAATTGTAACGGGTCGGTGGCCTTCTACAATAAAATCGTTCAGAGTTCAGAGTTCAGAGTTATGTCTGTTTCTGCCTCTGTCTTCATCAGTCTGTCCCTCTTCCATCCCTTCTTTTACTCTCTGTAAATGTTTCTCTTGTTACAGGCAGTCAGTCAGTCAGTCAGGCAGTCAGTCAGTCAGGCAGGCAGTCAGGCAGTCAGTCAGGCAGTCAGGTAGTCAGGCAGTCAGTCAGTCAGTCAGGTAGGCAGTCAGTCAGGTAGGCAGTCAGTCAGTCAGGCAGTCAGGCAGTGAGTCAGGCAGTCAGTGAGTCAGTGAGTCAGTCAGTGTTTGTGCATGTGTGTATGAGTGTATGTATGTATGTCTTTATGTATGTATGTATTTATGTATGTATGTATGTATGTATGTATGTATGTATGAATGATTGTATGATTGTATGTATGTATATATGTATGCATGCATGCATGCATGTGTGTATATGTGTATGTGTGTATGTATGTATATCTAGCTATCTATTTATGTTTAAATGCAGACCCGTCAAAGGTCGCAAGTGCGGAACCGAAAGACGTCACAAGTACCGGACCGTCAGACGTCAAAAGTGCTGACCCATCAGACGTCACAAGTGCAGAACCATCAGACGTCACAGGCACAGAACCATCAGACGTCACAGGTACAGAACCGTCAGACGTCACAAGCACAGAACCGTCAGACGTCACAAGCACAGAACCATCAGACGTCACAAGCACAGAACCGTCAGACGTCACAAGCACAGACCCGTCAGACGTCACAAGCACAGAACCATCAGACGTCACAAGTGCAGAACCGTCAGACGTCACAAGCACAGAACCATCTGACGTCACAAGCACAGAACCATCAGACATCACAAGCACAGAATCGTCAAACATCACAAGTGCAGAACCGGTAATCGTCACAAGAGCCAAACGGTCAAAGCGCACAAGTGCCACAGCAACCATCGTGTTGTCATCACTTTTCTCCATCA
>CM060332.1:57175394-57177894 GCA_030674155.1 Stramonita haemastoma | reverse complement strand
AAAAAGAAAGAAAAATCCTTTTGAGTTCTTCCCGTTTCTTTCTATTTGTGTTGTTAAGTTCAGCCAAGGTGTTGGTCAGCTGTAGTTTGACAAGGAAGTAGCCCCAGCCTGGTCAGCCTTCATGCACTGGTCAGCTGTCAGTACAGGGTGCAGACAGTGGCGACATCTGTCAGCTGTCAGTAGAGGGTGCAGACAGTGGCGACATCTGTCAGCTGTCAGTAGAGGGTGCAGACAGTGGCGTCATCTGTCAGCTGTCAGTAGAGGGTGCAGACAGTGGCGACATCTGTCAGCTGTCAGTAGAGGGTGCAGACAGTGGCGATATCTGTCAGCTGTCAGTAGAGGGTGCAGACAGTGGCGACATTTGTCAGCTGTCAGTAGAGGGTGCAGACAGTGGCGACATCTGTCAGCACGTCACAGCTATCTCAGCACACATGCTGCAACTTGGCCATGTTGTAGTGACCGGTGCTAGTTCTGTTCTGGGCTCCAGGATGGTGTGCACACCAGCTTGTGCTGGTTTTTTGTCTCTGCAGTTTGTGCCATGATCATTATGATGAAGAGCTAGAATTGTAGATGTTAAGCTCTTTGTGTGTGTGTGTGTGTGTGTGTGTGTGTGTGTGTGTGTGTGTGTGCGTGCGTGCGTGCGTGTGTGTGTGTGTGTGTGTGTGTGTGTGTGTGTGTGTGTGTGGGGTGTGTGTGTGTGTGTGTGTGTGTGTGTGAGCAGGTGTGTGAGAGTGTGTGTATGTTTCCTTTGTGGGTGTGTGCATACATTTGTGTGTGCAGTACATTGGTGAGTTGCCATATAACAATGTGATTTCATTATTTAGATTCAGGTGTATCAATCATTCTTTACCGATTGAAACAGGACGGGTCAACGGCATTCCGCGCGAAAATCGTCTTTGTATACAATGTAACATGAAAACGATAGGAGATGAGTTTGACTTCATAATGGAATGTCCAAAGTTTTCTGAGCTTCGGAAGAATGTCCTACCTCATGAATATTTGTATCCAAGATCCATGTTCACATTTTGTAATCTGTTCTCTTCTGATGAAAATATGTTATTAAAACTTAGCAAATTCATACTTAAGAGTAAAGTTGCATGATATTAATGAAAAGGTTGACTATATTTTTATTTCTGTGAAAAATTCTGTGTATGAACGTATTCTATTAATGCAAATTATATATGTTACAGTTGATTTTGTTTGAAATCCTCCATGCCCCAAGAGGGGTCAAAGGCGAATTAAATCTTGAATCTTGAATCTTCTTTTATGGGTGTGCATGTGTGTGTGTGTGTGTGTGTGTGTGTGTGTGTGTGTGTGTGTGTGTGTGTGTGTGTGTGTGTGTGTGTGTGTGTGTGTGTGTGTGTGTGTGTGTTTGTGCGTGGGTGGGTGGGTAGGTGGGTTTGTCAATGTGTGTATATATGTGTGTTTGCATGCATGTGTGAGTCCTTGTCTACACTTTAAGAAAATACTGTTGTCTTTGTTTCGTATACACCAATATCGTCATTGAGTTCCTCTATCTTCTTCCCCTTTAAAAACACAGGGGTGTTCTTTTGTCAATTATTTCAACAGATTTTATTCTTTGACAATGAATCATTGTGTTGTAACACGTGGGAACAAAACGATTTTTATACCATGTCCTGATTGTAGCTGGGTAGTTTAGCCTGCCCTGTCGCTTATACTAGTCTGTCTCCCCGAGATTGTTGCTCACTTTTTGTGTTACCTTTGTTGAAAGGAGGTTTGATTCTGTCTTCTCCGTTTTGTGATCTGGTAAACAGAGTTGATTTATCTCTGAAATGTGTATCTACTTTAGTGACATTAGTTCAGGATATTTCTTGTAACATAGGTTTCAGTCTAAATGTATGACGTATCCTGCAATTTATTTTTCAAATGAAGTTTATCCTAACATATACTCATAATTACAAATGTTTGTTTTTTTATCTTATGGCTCTGTTCTCTTCTGAATAGTATTATTTATGTTGTTTCATATGTATACTTTTTCGAAACTATTATTAAATTTTGGATTACTTTTGTGTTAAAAAGATTGGACATGTGTGATGACTGTTAAAATCAAAAGCCAGTTTTGAAACAAACGTAATCTTTAAAAATTGATATTCTTTCTGATGACACAGTTTCTGAAAAAAAAAACAACTCAGTTGTGATGTGTGTACTCTTCTTGAGGTGTTGGTAGTTCTTGTAACCTGTTACCATCTAAAACTGTAAGCTAAGCATACCATTTATTGAGGGTAAGTTTGAAAGTTTATGAGTCCTATCTGTGCATGTATTCTAAACATATCAAGAGTTTAGATGGCGTAATGACATAGAGTCTCAACAGTATTAGAAAGAGGTAAATTATGGACACATCTATAGAGAGAATCCATACATGATATCCATGGTTTGTGTTCAAAAATAGTATCAGTATAGATGTCTTGTTGTGATAGTACCAAAAAGAAATGTCTAGAGGCAGTTTTGATCTGTTCTGATCAAACATGGAGATGTCCTT